>JAWWEM010018291.1:0-21276 GCA_035582935.1 Ormyrus thymus | reverse complement strand
ATCTATTTTTTTATAAACAATATTCTCCGCATCAGCGCTCGGTCGGTAAATATTAGCTTTGACATCCCCTTAAGTTTATAGTTTAACTAATAATCTTTAAAACGAAACAACCCCACATATTCTAAAAAAGTTTGTATTTCCTTTATTTTCCAGATTTATTTATTTTTTTTCGAGGGAACCTCTCAGGGTTCCTAGTGTGGCCTAGCTGATGGTCACTACTTGTTCCCTATCCTTAATTTTTTAATTTTTCTATTTTCTTTTTATCTCGCACATTATGTCATACTCAATACATCTCCAGAATTAACCGAGCATCAATTGATTTAAGAAAATTACGTTAACAGGACGTTGAAAAACTGGGGTACAAACTGGGCTTCACGATGGCAGGCCAAAAGCTTCACAACGTGTCTCTCGGTCAAGGTCAGGAGCCGGTGGCCGAGGCTGCAATGGATTTGGCCGCCTTGAAGGGCCACTGGGTCATTCTTCAAAACGTGCATCTCGTAAGGAACTGGTTGTCGAGTCTCGAGAAGAAGCTCGAACAGTTGTCCGAAAATCCGCACGAAGATTACCGGCTATTTATCAGTGCCGAGTCGAGTCCCGATCCGCATGAGTCCATCATTCCTCAGGTTGGATTTACGAGATTTTAGTCTAAAAATGTGAATGCATTTAATTCTCAATTTATTTTTAATCTTTGAAAAATTAATGTTTTGTAAAGAAAATTTTCAGTTTATGGATAAGATCTTAATGCTGGTTTATTATAATCTAGGGAATTTCGGAATCTGCAATCAAAATAACAAACGAGCCGCCTACGGGAATGCAGTCCAACATTCATAAGGCTCTTGATAACTTCACTCAAGAAACGTTAGAAATGTGCTCAAAAGAATCGGAATTCAAAGCCATTCTATTTGCCCTTTGCTACTATCATGCAGTCGTTGCAGAGAGGCGAAGATTTGGTCCTCAAGGGTGGAACAGGGTATTTATTTTGAAAACTTTTTATTTTATTTATTCTGTTTATACTGCTTTGAAATTCAGGCCATTATATTCAAAAATATGCAAAAAAAAAACAAATCTTTCAAAGCAGAACAATAATAAAAAATGATTTAATCATTTTTTTTTAGTTTATTGAATTTTAAAAATAATAAATCAGAAACATTGCTTACATACAACTCTTCAGTCGCCAAAGGCATAAAACAGAAAAATTTGAAGGTAGAGACTAAAAATTCATCAATTTATTCTTCTGGATTACAACAAAGCAAAAATTTCATCGAAAGGACCAAGAGTCAAACCTTAGCTTTTTTAATAAAAAATTGAATTTTAAAATATTTGAATTTTGTGAATATATTATCACAAAAATAAAATATAAATATATTATTTATTTAGTTATATTTTTCACAGATAATTTAAAGGGGATAGTTCTAACGGTGTTATATCCCCTTAATGCAAAAAGATAGTTCTTCTATAGTTTCTTACCACAAAAATGAAATAGAAAAAACTTGTGAAAAATGATTTTTTATAATCGTAGGTCTATCCATTTAACTTCGGTGACTTGACCATCAGCGTCTCCGTCCTGCACAACTACTTGGAGAACAACACTCGAGTGCCATGGGAAGACCTGCGCTATCTATTCGGAGAGATAATGTACGGTGGCCACATTACCGATGACTGGGATCGTCGGCTTTGCCAAACGTACTTGTTGGAATACTTGCAACCCGAGGTGGTCGAAGGTGACCTATACTTTGCAGCAGGTTTTCTCGGGCCTCCCAACAGCGACTACGTGCAATATCATCAGTACGTTGATAACAATTTACCACCTGAAAGTCCTTTGCTATATGGCTTGCATCCGAACGCTGAGATTGGTAAGTTTCCTGTTTGCACACCAGCTTATTTAAGATTTCTAATAAAATCAATCAGATATGGAAAACTATTTAGCTTCTGTCGACTGTTTCAAAAATATTAAGTGGGAAAAATAACCGTTTTTAAAGATTGTCATTATACTCGACGAAAGAGTGGTTTTCTTAAACCAATCAAATTAAATCTACATCTATGTACAATAATATAATAACATTAGATATTTTTCCAGTTTCCGCATGACTTGCACTTCTGATTTCAATCTCCGACTCTCCGCACGACTTGTATTTTTAATTTCTTATTTATACTGTTCTACATTAATATTAGGCCAGGTTTGAAACGTATATTAACCGAGCGCTAGCAAGCGAGGAAAAATAGTTTAAATTAATAAATCAAACGTGACGTCTGCTTCAAAATCTTAGTCACTTTTCTAATATTTTCTACGCGTCTCTTTCCAGAATAATTTATTAAAATAATGCACTAAAAACGGTACATTATTTTTGGCATCATTTTTATCTACTATAAAAATTAAAAATTACACTCATAAAAATAGAGTAATTAACTACAATAATTATTTACAAAACCTGTTTTTCTCACAATATAATTCTTACAATAAATTATATATTCATATCTGATTTCATACTCCAACAAGAAAAAAGTTTAATAAATCGAAAAAAATTGCAGTACAAACATATCTATAATAATCCGTTTTAATAATCTTTTAGGCTTCTTGACCGTAACAGCGGAAAACCTTTTCCGTGCGGTATTAGAAATGCAACCAAGAGATGTAGGACAAGCCCAAGGAGTGGGGATGTCTCCCGAAGACAAAGTAAAATCAATTATTGAAGATTTACAAGACAAATTGCCTGATGAATTTGACGTACCGGGATTGTTGGCTAAGGTATTTTAATGTTTCGATAAAATATTTTTAAATATATTTTCAAAAACTCTGATTAAGGAGATTTTAGTATATGTGTATTATGTTTTATTTACATTTAAATATATATTTTTTCAATTACAAACAATTTTAGTTATCTAATTATTGAAAAGAAATAACATATACAAAATTTAATAAAAAACAAAGAAAGTTTTAAAATATAAGTGATCCTGAACTGAGTCTTGCATTTGAGATTTTGTTTCGACGTTGTTACCTATGTAAATTTAAAATTCTATTTTAGTATAATGATAAAATATGAATAAAATATGAAGTCGCGTCCAATCTGTTAGATAAAATTTAAAAAAATCAATGCTTCTTTAATCATCTATTTGCAATGAAAAATTGCAGATTCTATTCTTATTTGTAATTTTATCGAATTCTCTACGCATTATATTTTATATTATTGTTACTTGTTTAAGTTAATTAACAATTATTTCGTAAACCAGAAAAACAAAAATCGTGAAATTAATAGCAGCGCTAACCGATGTTATAATTTACCTTTCAGGATATTAAAATTTTTGCCGAAAATCTATTTCTATGTATAATTACGTAAGCATTTAAAACCTTATTGTTTTAGGTTGAAGACCGAACACCGTACACAATTGTAGCTCTACAAGAGTGCGAAAGAATGAATATTTTATGCAATGAATTGCGAAAATCTTTGCGTGAATTAGATCTCGGTTTAAAAGTAAGAGGCTTCCATTTAAAAAATTCTATATTTTTCATGGTTTAAGGGGGTGTCGAATACCGACTGAGCTGATGTCATTGTACGCGTCAAAATACTCTCGAATACATGGGCTTGCATGAGCGTCTCTGACGGTCAAAACGTCAGTTTTCACGGTCTTCGACACCCCCTTAAGAAAATAGTTTGATTCTAAGCAATTTACCAGAAGAAAAATTTTACACTTTAATTTGTTTAATTAAATAAATCTGACGGATTAATAGTTCAATTGTGGTAACAGTTTTTGGGGAAATAGGACATGTTGACATTTTTTTTAAATAACAAGCACTTTTTTGTTTTATTTTTATAGCGTCGCTTTGAAGAAAGATAGAGAAAAGTCTAAATTCTTTGTAGTACCCTCCATAGTCGTCAACAGCTTTCAGTCTTTAAGGTCAATAGTTAATTTGCAATGAGCCGCTAAAGTAAAACTTCCGATCTGAATTCAGACTAAAGTAAAATTTTCTATCTGAATTGTCGGTCTGGTTTTGGCGTCTCTATAAGAAAAATAAAATACAAACATATTCGATTTCCCCAAACGGCTTTTTTATAGCTCCCACGACTGGGCTATGAACGAATAATACGAACGATTTTTGATTAGTTTTAATTACTCTCCGCAATCAGGGCGAGCTAACAATAAACGCAGACATGGAAGATCTTCAATTCTATCTTTATATGGATGCCGTTCCTCCGGCATGGACCAACCTTGCCTACCCCTCCAGTCTCGGGTTACAAGCTTGGTTTGCTGATCTGATGTTTAGATACGAAGCCCTACAAAATTGGACGGCCGATTTCCAGGTAATGCGTTTCTAAATACTCAACCCTATTTGCACCATTTTACCAGGTCTTTCCGACAGGGTAAACTTCTCGTTGAACGAACTAAAACTACATATTTATTTTCCTTATCGAACTTCAGCTGCCGAATACTGTTTGGCTCGGAGGCTTCTTCAATCCTCAATCGTTCTTGACTGCGATTATGCAACAAACAGCACGAAAGAACGAGTGGCCGCTGGACAAAATGTGTTTATACTGCGATGTAACGAAAAAGTCGAAAGAAGAGTTTAAGTAAGTTATTATGCGCATCAGCATTGAACGTTACGAAATCGCAAAGTGGCAACAACCACGGAGTGATGACTTTTATAGTTTAGCAGATAAAACCGTTCTTTTAGTGGCAATAATTGCAGTATTGTTAGTTGCAATTAAAATCCAGTGGCACGGTAGTGCCGTGGAGACGAGTCTGAGAAACAGACGACGCGGCACCCGTACCACTACTTACTTCGAATTTGATGTTCGCATTTTTCATTATCAAGAAAATAATGCTTATCAATATTGTTTTTAAGCTATTTTTGGCATATTACCATATTTATAGTTAAACTATAAGTTGTCATAAAGTTTACATAAATTTTTTTTTATAAATCTGTATATGAATACCTTCATTCATCTACAAAACTGTATTCATTTTGTTTAAAAAATTATTTTGAAATCATTTTGTTTGAATCGCCTGCATCAACACAGTAAGAGGTATTTGGATATCTTTTTTATTCAAACATCCAACTTCTTTACAGCGCTCCCCCTCGAGAAGGTGCATATATTCATGGTTTATACATGGAAGGCGCCCGCTGGGACACCTCAATAGGTTCAATCGCAGATTCGAAAATGAAAGACCTGTTCCCGCAAATGCCAGTGATGTTCATTAAAGCCATCACCCAGGACAAGCAGGAACTGAAAAATATGTACGAATGCCCCGTTTACAGAACGCGCTCGAGGGGGCCAACTTTTGTGTGGAGATTTAACTTGAAAACAAAGGAAAAAGCCACGAAATGGACGCTTGCTGGCGTCGCTATCCTGCTCCAAATTTGAATTATACTTAAAAATTGTACTGTGCTGTCGTTAATTTTAAATCGTTAATAAAAGTATCTTTAGTTTATGTAATTAAATCGCATTTCTTGATTTTTCGATTTGCATAAATTTAAACATTAAGATTTATATTGTTTTATTGATATTTTTAAATGATTAATAAATATTTATTTTATTTAGGCTAGCCGCAATCAGTATAATTTTTAAAGTATAAATTTGTTCCATAATACTGCTAAATACTGTCAAGCATTGTAAAATCTACATATTTAAAACACAAAAGATCGATAAAATTCATGGTTTTTTGTTTTTACAAGTTACTTACGACTGGGTTCGTGGTTAAGCAGCGTTAAACAAAGTTTCACAAGAATTGAAATTATTCGGTAAATTTAGACAAGTTTTTATAATTCGTACTAAAATACTAAAATTGTTCTGCATAAAATTTTTAAACAAACTAGCGTAATTATTATAAGTAAAACTCGTTTTCAGTGTTTTCAAACTGTTTTTATTTAATACTTAATTATAACGAGCACATACACATTTTCAAAATTATTTATAAATATCAAGAATGAAAAAATCTAACAAATTATAAAATAATGAAAAAAAATTAAAAACTTATTTTTCAGAAAGTATAGTTAAACAAGTATATATAAACAACAGACATACAACAAAATTTTCAGAGTAGTTTTCTCTAAAAGTCCTTACTTTTAATTTCATACCTGCCGAAGTGTCGACCGACGCTAATAAACCCGATCCACAAAACGACCTTGCCCGCCCGACCCGCGCACGGTTCGCCTCGTGCGACTTATGCGTCAACCAATGTCGGCCGGGCAGGGTCGATGTGGTTGGTCCCTTAAGAACCAACAAGCGGAGGAAAATTTACCGGGATAATGAGTTTGTCAGTGAATAATTAGCATTTAGTTTGAGACGCTTCGTCTTAGAAGAAGGTTGTATCCTTCGGAGTTTAGTCTCTGATTAATATTGACCGCAGTGTTTGAAAAAGTTTTTTAGAAAGTATTGCCAAAAGAATTCTCTGACATATTTAAATACATAAATTTTTAAATAATTTCGGATTTATAATAAAAAAAAGAAAAAAATACTTTAGGAACGAGATTGTGAATTAGAAATCTTACTTTAAAATACTTTAAAAAATCGCGCTCTTTAATACCGATTTAAAACTCCAGTGTTCGTGAATAAACTATAGACTCCCTAGAGACGCTTCGTAGTTCAAGCTGAAATCAAAGACGCTCGTCTTTGTTAATTTTGTGTTCCTAGCCATCGTGCGAAGCAGCTGCACTCTATCGGCGTGACAAGTCGTGCGCTCAGTGTTTGTTCATTGGGGCTGTGGCAGCCATTTTAGTCGTCGTGTAGCAGCTCGCAGGCGAAGAGTTAGACGAGACGCCCGTCGCTGTGACTTTGTCCAGCCCCGTGGGCCTAGCGTCTCCTGGAACAATTTGTCCTGGAGACGAGTCTTACGCACAAAACTACGGAATCCAGGACAGAGGGAAAGAGAGAGAGAGAGAGAGAGAGAGAGACTGCAGTGAAGCAAAGGTAAGCGAGTACCCTTTTTTTGAGCTTTCCTCCAGATGCGTATTTCCTCCTTAACAGCTGGTAAAGCATTTCGAAGCTCAAATAAGATTCTCGGTGGCAAGGAGGAAGGAAACGGCGACTGATAAGATACGATTTTGGGGATTCCCCAGGGTGATGACGCAACGCCTTTTCGGGGAAGGTGGCACGGGTTGTTTATTCGCGTGGGTGGGAGTCGTGCGCTTGGAGGTCAGTCTAATGGCTTCTTCTCTGAGTAGAAATTTACCTGGAACCGCAGGTCTTTTTTAGAGCTTGCTTATGTCGGTCACTGCTGCTCGCGGGCTTGTAAACAGAACCTTTCTTGCGTCTTTTTATGACATCCTAACGCTATTGGCTCAGAAATTGCTGAATCGATACGTTTGCTTTGTTTTGTTTATTGTCGCTGTACAGAAGTTATAATTTTTCAAAAACGTATGTGTAGAATAGTTTTGAATAATAGATCAATTTTGTAGCTGTGAAGTGTGTCCTTGTCAGGAGCTGATAATGCTTTATTCTATTTGAATTATTGCATGAGATATCATTTGAATGGTACTTGCGATGCTTAATATTTCTTTACAGTTAATTCTATAATTTATATTCTCTGAGAGAACAATGATGCTTCTCTTGTAATAAACGGAAATTTTTCACTAATAAAATTGGGTTTTTCCAAAGTTTATATTATGTAATAACAAAGTTGTAAGAGCATAATTTCTGCAATAATCAAGCATTTCTTAAACAAGAATAATTTCATATTTTTGTTTTAAGTATTACCTGGTGAAAAAACGTCTGAAATGATTCTTCATATGGCAGGAATGTTAGGAAACAAAATGACTCAACTTATTTTTGTTTTGACATTTTTTTATTTTTTTTTTTTTACTTAATGTTTTGACTTTTATCCCATGATTAGCTTTTTTAATTTCAATAGAATTGATATAAATATTTATTTGATCAATTGTTCATTTTACTAGATAAAAATATATTTACCAAGTAATGTGACAAATTATAGGAAGTAGATTAAAATTCTTAAATTTTTTTAGTCTTGCATTAATAGCATATTACGCATCTAAGGAGAAAAAAAAAGTTAGCCCATAGCATATATAAATTTGGTTTAGGTGGCAATTGTATACTTTAAGGTAGCCTTGTTTTTTCTGTGGTGTGTATGCTATTTTTTATTGTTCCTAGACCAAAAGTACCATGTTTCATTCTTGAATAAGGAGTTAAATTGCAATATTCGACTAGAATGTGGTAAAAATTATTTTCTAATTTTGTTTCACTCGTGTAAATTAGTTATAAAAATGATAATTAGTATTCTTTCTATTAAAGAATTATTATTAACTAATATTTCTACTAATGCAAACTAATGTATGTATCACAAGATAATATACAAGGTACATGCAAGATAGATATACAAAATTTTTAATAATGTCGGGTAGACTTTAAATGTAAAAAAAGACATGATTAAATTGCAATATAAGAAAGTATAAATTTCTGGATTTATAGCAAAACTACTAATCCAGTTTTCATTTCTATTTTTCAGACTTCAAGAAATTTGCTATTTTTAAGGGGTCATAACAGCCTCAAAAATGGCAGAAAAAGATTTAGCATCGGAAATCGCTGAAGAATATCAATCTTCATTAGTGGACCTCAAAAACAATGACAAGGCACACATCAATATGCTCTCAATTCTAGCTAAAGATTATGCTGAACATGCTCCAGCTATAGTTGAAGTGATTGAAAAGAGAGTAATAGAGGTTAATATTTATTGCAATCAAATATTTTGAATTAATGAAATATTTTTAGTTATTTCAGTATACTAAATAAAGTAATAAATGTTATAAAATAATTTCAAAAGTTTAGCATTAATCTATTACTAAAAATGTTTCATTTCTTATATTAGTCGATATTCTTTAAAGCTCTATGAATAATTATATAAATTCAAAGTATTATTTTGATTAATTCTTGTATTTAAGACTTTTTATAAAAAGAAAATAGGCACATTCAACATCTACTGAAGAACAGGAACCCAGGTGTCTAAGTGGCTCTTGTTGCATAAAACATCTTATGCATATTCTTTAGTGTTTTAAAACACACATGTAATATAATTTTATATGAAATAAATAAAGTATTTTTACCACTTTTAAAACTTTACACTGCTGTTTGTTTTTCAATTTTGATTTCTTTAAAATAAATATTTTTGTATAAAAATTTGAAAACTTTATATACTTAAAAATCAAAATTAAAGCAATTTTATGTATTATTGATTAAATTAATTGTGATTATTTTTGTTAATTCTAATGATTATTTTAAGTATGAATATATCATTATCAATATATGCTTGAAATTCTGTTGTTAGATTAACAATTAATTTTGAAAAATAATACTAAGAAAAAAAATGTTAAGTAGCATACTTATTCCTTGAGCTATTCAAGAAAAATAATAGAAGAATAAAAAATAATATTTAATTTCTTTTTAACAGGTTCCCAAAGATATAAAGTTGTCTGTGATGTATTTGATTGATTCAATTATGAAAAATGTAAACAAAGGATACATTACTCTATTTGCAAAGAATATTGTAAGATTATTTGAACATGTTTTTCACTCGGTAAGCCTTTTATACTCTTGCACAATTTAAAAATTAAGCTTTAAAATTTAAAACAAGTTGTAATTGATCATTTTTATATTTTGATTAAATCCAGGTGGATGAGGTCACCAGATCCAATATGTTCAAATTGAGGCAAACGTGGGCTGAGGTTTTCCCTTCAGCGATTTTGTTTGCTTTAGATGTAAGGATTAATGCTATTGATCCAGCTTGGCCGATCGTACCATTGCCAACAAATTCGTCATCTTCGTCTTCAATTCACGTGAATCCAAAGTTCTTAGTAAGTTTTTTCATCTTGATTATTCCAAAATTTTTATATAAGTATTTCTATTAAATTTATTATGAAATAATATAAAATTTGCTTCACTAGAATAGGTTTTAAAATAGTAAAATTTCAGTTGGAGGAATAGCAAGGCCTTTTTATAAACTGATGCAAATCAATGATTTGTAAGCTGTTGGTCATTTGAAAATGAAATAAACTTTAGTAATAAAAATACTTTAAATCTATTTAAAGTAACCGTTTATTAATCAAAAGTTCAATTTTTTTTAAAGGGATGTAAAAAGGATGGAGTTAAAAAACCGGAAAAAAATAGGAAAACTATTAAAATGCCTTATGTACCGACAACTTCATCTACTTTACAGAAACAGAGTCGTACCTCTCAGGTAGCACCGGCAGTTCCGGATGCTGACTTGACAGAAGAGCAAAATGAAGAATTGCACAGGCAAGTTCTTGAAAAACAGAAGGAGCTGGTTGAACTGCAGAAGAGAAAGGTGCAATTGGAACTTAAGCAAGTGAAAAAAAATCTTGCACAGCACAAGAGGAAGGTACTAGATCTGCAATCGCTAGATTTGCCTCCCACTGTTCAGGTAAATTCTTTGTGAACTTCAAAGGGATTTGATTGAAAAATTTTGATCTCATCCTTAATAAATATTTTTTAAACAGAAATATGTTATTTAATATTATAAATAATTTCAGGTTGCCATTAATGATGAAGAGTTATTAGAGAGTCAAATAGCAGCAATGATTAATTCTAGTCAATTTTTGAAACCAATAGAAAAGCAGGTAAAATATTTATTAAAAATTTACGTTATTCGCATGAAAACAATATTTATGATTAATAAATTAATATTATTATGTTTTGTTGCAGTTTCCTGCAGCTGCTGCATCATTGTCGTTAAAGAAATCTGAGTCGAATAAAGTGGGTGTTAGGATAGCACCCGCAAGTAGCATTGCTATTGCTGCAGCAAAACCCATCGCGTCACGAGATCCACGGCTAAAGCAACAAGTTGCAGCTACTGCTATCATCGACAAAGTCAACATTGCACCGATGATCGGATCGCAAACTTCAAGCACTGAAATCACTCAAAAGAAGCTTATGGAGCAATTTAAACTGCATATGCAATCTCGCAAGCGACCTCTGTCAACTGATACAATTAAACAATCAATCGTGACAGAGGGTAAAAATAAAAGTTTGCAAAATAAAAAAATACGTACGAGTAATTCTGATAAAAGCGACGTTGCTACCACCGGAACCCCAACCCTTAACACAACGCGTAATCATAGTATTAAGGATCAGTCGAAAAGCTCTTCGACTACAAAGAGCTCGTCGCGAACAAGTAGTTCCTCTAAATCCTCTTCTTCATCTTCGAGGAAAAGTGATAGTAAGGCCCGTTCGAAATCATCCTCTTCCTCTTCGACGAATAAAAAGTCCGACGAAAACTCGTCTTCTCCCTCGACTTCTTCGTCGACGTCCTCTTCTCCAGAGAAGCGCTCGTCTTCGAAAAAATCCAAATCGCAAAAGCCCCATAGTCCCAGCCCTCCGTTGATTTTAAATAATAACGATGTTACCTCATATCGGATTCCGAGACGGTCGAAAGAGTTGGTTCAAAATACGGTAACTATCACTAAGCCTACAATTACAAATATGGGCGAACAAGATGTATTTGGTGCTACTGCGCCGCCGACTACCAGCTTCAAGGAAATTAAGTCGAAACAACGAAATTACGTAAGGAGGAATAAAGACGGAAGTCCGGACATTATAGAAGGCGTGAAAACTGAGACAAAGACATTGCCTGATTCAAACAAAGACGAGGATCTTCGATCCTTAAACGTGACTGCAGCTGGAGCTGTTGCCACCCTGAAAACAAGTGAGTGTTTAAATCTGAAGATTCACAAATTTAGAAGGATTGGAGCTTTCAGCACAATTTTGTGCGAAGCGAGGATAAGAGTGATTTTTAGTAATTTTATTGCTGTTACAATTTTATGGGCTACAATGAAGTGCCTCTTAACACGATGCGTTTTTCTACTTTCCTCAAACAAGACTGCACACACAAGCTTGGTTTTTTTCCAAGGATTCATCTTAAAGTAGATTTCTGTGATCTTACGCCAATATTCTAATATTTACGTGTTAAACGTAAATTAGAATATTAAGCTGGATAAATAGAAGATTGATTGTTAACGTTTTTAGATATACAAAAATTGATTAAAGAAGTGTTAAAATAATGATTTTTATACGAGATTATTTATAGAATAGTGTAGTCACTACATCACTGTGATATGTAATCTGTGATATCACACACTAATAATTTAGGATTAAACGGTTAAAACAGTTTGTTCGCCTCTTTTTATACTGCTTTGATTGTATTTAAAAATTCTATTAAAAAATTATCACTTTATTTATTGTAAATAATTACGCCGATATTTTCAATTTTTAACTGAATTTCCTACCTATTTTCACTTATTTCAGATAGATCACTGTGGGAAATATTAATTTACAATTCCACCATTGACTTTATTTTCTGTTAACTAAAGGGTTTTATTTAGTTTGTTTAGTTGTGAATTAATAAAATGTCATAAAATATAGCTTAAGGATTGTAAATTCACATTTATCCAATCATTGTGATATCGAATTTCTGAATTAAGAAATGTTAAATAAAAGTCTTAAAATTTCATATGTGAACAATTTCAAGCAGTTCTTAATCTAAATTTTGTCTTGTTTTCACAAGAAATTGTTGATTCAAATAGCGTGATAAATCAATGTATTATTCAGCTATTTTATTTTAAAACTAATTTACTCACATCCACTTATTATTTAATCATCCTTATCAATCAAAGTGAAAAAGGATTTTGTTACGTTTTTACGCTTAATTTTGAAGCACTTTTTATTTAATCCAACATCAAATAAATCATCGTGTTTTGAGTTAGAACTGGAGAGTGGTAAAAAATGCATACTATTAAAAAAACATCCGGTCGACCGCTGAAAAACGTATTGCATGCACGTTTTACAACGGCCTCATCCGAGCCTTTAATTACAATTTCCATTTTTCTTTTTTGCAGAAGATTTAGATTTACGAGTTCTGGCTGTTCCAAGTGCAAAGAGGACTTCTACCACCGACCTGCAGACTAATGTAAAGAAGAGTAAAACAGAAAATGTCGATCCGTAAGTTTCTTTTCATATTTACTCAATATACAAGATTTGATTATTTTAAAAAGACATGTTTTTTTTAATAAAAAATCTTTTTTCTCGTAGACTTTTTGGCAACAAAGACGTAGATCTCCGAACGCTGACAAATCCGAAAGCTGGACGTCCACCGACGCCTCCTCCACCAGTGATTTCAAATGAAACCCAGAAACCTGTTGGCAATTGTTGGGCCAAGATAAAATCCCCGGTAAAACAAGAACGAAGCGAGACCCCGGCAAAGCCGTTAGCAGATAGAAATCGTGGCCGACTAAGCAGTCGTCCACGTTTTAATAGCACCGAAACATCCAAAAATGTCAAGGAGCCTCGCAATCGTCGTCAAGCATCTCCACCAGGACCGAATAACGAACAAAATATTGAAATTATCATGAAACAGGCAGCAGAGCAGTTAAATCAAGGTCTGATTACCAAGGCACAATACAACAAGCTCATCCAAGAAGTATTGCACATGAGTGAAGACCAAAAACTCAAAGCTGCTCAGCGGCAAGAATTAGAATCCGGTATTATTTGGGAGAAGACGGAAACCAAAGGATTCGGCAACGACGAGAACTTGCGCAAGGACCATCCGATGCACTCGCGAGTACCCCCGGCGCAGGGCGCTCCGAGGTGGCAGGGCCCGTGGCACTGGCCTCACCCGCCACCGCCACCAGGCCCATTCCCACCTGGACCATTCCCAGATGGATTCAGACCAATGGGCCCCTGGCAAAACCACCCACGCATGTATGGCCCGCCAATAAGGCCTGAATTCCACCCGGGTCCGATGCATCCGGGCTTTAATCCGAGGATGGGCATGATGCCCCCGCACATGGGCCCTAACGGTCCCAGAGGTATGATGAAGGGACCCATGATGGGCCCGGGACCCATGCCCGGACATGTGGGCAATGGTCCCATCAGGCCTGACCGCAAGAGACTGTCACCCAACTCTACCGCTCCTGCTACTACCGCTTCCAGCACCAGTACTACTTCGACTCCTGTTACTACAGTCAAAGTTAAAACTGAAGAAGTGTGCAATGGTCAACAAACCGGCAACCAAGGAGAACTGCCTCCTGCAGACCCGCAACTGATCGAGGAAGTTAAAAAAGATACAATGAAATCTATTAACATTGACGGCGTTCCAAGAGAAATTAGATACTACGGAAACTGCGGCATCGTCTTTATGCGCTGGGATGACCCTCGTGATATCGGTTTTCAAGACGGTTCGAGAAGAGTTTTTATCGAAGGCATGGAGCCACTTGTATGCAAATTCAACGATGACTACAAAGAGTTCATGTACGAAGGAGAGATGCACAGGATTAAGCTGGGTACTCCCACTAGAGAACTGTACGTGAACGATAAGTGGCACGAGTGCTACTTCGGTGGCCGACCTGTTCCCATTGAACTGAATAACAAAACAGTCAATGTAAGTCTCGAGGGACCGCCGCCTCAAGTAAAAATTGGAACTGTTCAACGAACTGATCTTGTCGCTGGAAAAATTAATTTCATTATAAACGCTAGAACTATGGTTCCAGTATTCGTGGATTCTAAACCTCAGATGTAAGTATTTTTATACATTTTTTCTAAATAAACCTTATAATATAGGTCGAATAGACGATTAATGAATTTAATCTATGTTTCAGCTTTGAAATCGAAGGTACCATATGCACGCTTGAATTCACAGATGCTTTACAAACCGTTCTGCTTAATGGTCGTCCGTACTCAGTAGATTTCGGTGGAATGCCCAAGCCGGTCATCATAAACGGCAAGAAGCATTTCCTAAGATTTACAGTGCTCCCGCGTGGTGTTCGTCCTGGCTATGTTAAGATTCTTGGCATGAAAGGCGAGCCACCTAAGATAGATACCCAACCAGCAATTACTGTACCAAAGATTGAACCATTAAGTAATAACGCAACGTTCCCATCTACTAGTTTAAATGCACTGCCAGGTCTTGAAGATGCAAACTCTCAAGACAGCACGGAAGCTTCGTTAGCTTCTAAACCAGGTAATGTAACTTATTCAGTAAGACATTATTTTCGGCCAAATTTTGAATTATTATAATCTAACACAAAATAATTTTATTCTAGATTTACAAATCGACGTGCTCTCATCTGTTTTACCTTCGGCTATGGCTCCAGCATCTGGATTGTCATATCAGGCGGAACCTGTAGAAAATACACCGACGCCAGCGCCGATATTGCCATCAAATTTAAATCTTAATGAGTTATTCCAAAGATTAGTGGAGACTGGAATCGTTCCAAGCCTCGCTACTCGCGAAGTTAAGACACCCGAAGAGGAAGAGAAGAGACCGGTTGAAGAAGAAATCTCATTCGATAAACCTGAAACTTTAAAGACGAAACGACCCTCAGTAGCAACTGCTTTGTACAGTGGAATGCAATGCAGTTCGTGCGGTGTTCGTTTTGCGCCCGAATTGGCTAGCAGGTATAGCCAACACTTAGACTGGCATTTCCGACAAAATAGGAAAGAACGAGAATCTTCCAGGAAGGCGCATAGTAGGACTTGGTACTACGATATCAGTGATTGGACTCAATTTGAAGAAATTGAAGATCTTGAAACTAGAAGTAAGTATCAATTTGTAGCTTAGGCGCCAACAAAAACTTTTTTTAAATTACATATTTATATTAATATTAATATTCTTGTTTTACTTTTAGCACAAAGCTATTTCGAGACGGAAAAAGCCGATTCTGAGAATGGTTCAGTAGGCAGTAATTGTGACGAGACAGAGCAACCAAGTGTTCCTACAGGCTCTGATGAAGATGCAATTTGTGAAGTTTGTCATGAAACCTTTGAACAGTTCTTTAATGAAGAAAAAGAAGAGTGGCATCTTCGACCTACTATGACTTTTGAAGGCAAAAACTTCCACCCAGTTTGTCTTGAAGATTATAAGGTAAGTTTAACGCTTTGTGGTAATAGATAATTTTTAAAAAAGTTCATTAATATTCATGAAATTATTTATTTTAATGCTACCAAAGGAAAAACTACTTGTGGTATGTTGTTTTATAAATAAATTTTTCACGAGTAGCTTAGTGTAGTAACACTGCGTTTAGCAAGCACTATTTAATAGATGATTTTACCGGATTTCTGAATCATTTAATATAACTATAACATTAATTTAATTTTTTTTCAATGTCAATCATAAATTTACTCTGACAATCTGAAAAAATTTTGTATTTAAGTATAACTAATATCAAAATATATTTATATATTGGTCTTTTTTTGAAATTTCAGAAAGCTTTAGAGAAATCGGCAATGGCATTGGAAGAAGTTATAGCTGAAATGGAAGAAGAAACAAACAAAACAGGGAATGAAAATCCGAAAGCAGACTTTGAATCTTCTGAAAATATGGAAGTAGAAACTGAACATGCAGTGGAAGTCAAAGTTAAAATAGAGAAAGAAGATGTACAGGAGATAGAAATTAAGACTGAAAAGGAGGAAGAAACTGATGTCAATATGGATGACTCAGAACCTATTGAGATTATTGAACCTCTTCCTCGTCAAATTGGTAAGTTTTAGAAGTAAATTTAATAACTTCTATATAATTTTTGTCTATAATTTTCTCTTATTAATTTGATTTGATGGTTTGTAGAAATTGCCGAAATAGATGATTCTTCGGATGATGAAAATCAAGATAAAATTCCCAAAATTAAAATAGAACCCAAAAAAGAAGACGAGAAAATTCCTGATGATGTGCCTTTGATTTTCGAAAACGTCAAAGTGAAAGAGGAACCTTTAGATTCAGAAACAGGTAAGATAAATATTCTCTGCTTAATATTAATTATCTTTCGACTTTTGCTAGGAAAATATAAATTTATAAAAAATATTAAAAAAAAAAGTGTTGTTTGTTTCAATAAATTAAAATATTATCCATTTCCTTAACTAATTTAACATTTACTTGTTTAAATTTCCTTTTAAATTAACATTTAATTTTAAAGAAAATATTTGCTTATTATTGAAAACTTTTTAAAATTAAACTTTTTCTAATTCATTTTTCTTTTGAAAATTATTTAACTTCAAAACTCATGGAAGATTATCTTTGTCCTGTCTGATTAATCAGTATTTTTAGTTGAGGTGTAATCAATAGAATCGAAGCGATAACGTATACGTTATCGCTTTATTGTAATATATAGCTTACATAGCAAATTTAAGTAATTAACTTAATATCTTATTCAACAATAGGAATAAAAATTTCCCAATATTTTCATTATTGAATTAATGTGCCTTAAGTTTATTTACGCTCTTAAAAATATAATTTATTTTAAAATATTAAATATTGTACTATTTCTCTGCCCCTCAAATTTCTCATTAAATTCTTTCGAATTATACAACAGTAACAACCTAATATTTAACTCAAACATAAATAAATCTATTTTTATTATACAGAAACAGAAGTTCCCGCAGAACCAACAAACGTTGATACGACTAAAGTTGCGGTGAAAAGTACGATCGATGGCAATGTGGAGTTGGATTCAGCAAGATCTTCTATACCAACGGTACCTTCCAAGATCAAGATCAATATTACGAAAACCCTCAATGTAACCTCCAAAGATCCCAACGGCGAGAAGGAAAAGTTAAAGAAACAAGTCGAAGGCCCAACGGAATCACCAGCTGCGAAACCCTTGATTGCAGCGGCGATCAAACCTGCGCTGCAAGGCAAAAAACTGTCGATATTGCCGACGATAGAAAAAGGTCACGAGCTTTCAGGACTTTGCTCAATCATGTAAATAGATTACGTATTACCGAAAATGCTGCGCAAAAGCATTGTATATAACTATCATTCCTATATAGTTAGCAAGCGGCGAATGAGTATTTTGCACGATGATGAATGAGACCGTGTTTTTCCTTCTTTTATATGTCTTCTTGCGAAAAGGAAATGTGCGTAAAATCATTGATTTTTCAATTCTTGTATATAAGATGTTTTATCGCTATAGACGATGTGTAAATATAGTTCATTAAGCGATTAGTAATGAATCGACGATGTGCTATACATAGTTGTTTGTATATATTGACACGATGTTAAATGAATTGAAACTTATTTTTTCTTGTAAAGAACACGTTGTCTACAACTGTCATATTTAATACACGTTTATTTTTATAATTGAAGCGAATTTTTTTTTCTATTTCTCCATTCATACGGGAGATATTTAGTTATATTCGTTCTAATATTCATTTTAGTTCTGCATTCTATTCTTTTTTTTTTAAACGAGTTGTAATGTATAAATTAAAGGGAATTTTTGTGCTGCTAAAGTCCCTTTTTTTCGAATATTTAAAAACATTTTGTAAAATTCAAAATTAAATAAAATGAAAAAAAATTAAACTTCTATTTTATGATTTTACTCTCTTCAATCTCCTTTCCTTTTAAATTTATCTTCCTTATTGTTTGAATTTTATATTGAATTATTGTTAACAATTCATTTTTTAAATCAGTTTTCTTAATGATGAACTGATCTTACTTGAGAAAATATTTTTAACTTCTAAGTATTTAAAGAATATGGTTTTTGTAGTAAAAATAATGTCAACCCAACGATGAAGACCAATACTGAAGAAAACCTGAAAGCATCATTTTATTTTTCCGATCCTAACACTCCTTCAGTTAGTTGAGAAATTCTAAAAGAATTTCTTGTTGACCTGAGAAGTGTAGATTTGTTTCTTGGGGGGTGGGGTGGGGGTGTAGGAGGGAATGTCATAAATTTATTAGTGATAGCAGCTATTCTATGGAAAACTTAAGTTTTCCATAACTGACATTTCAGATTTAAAAATTAAATAATTGACTTTAGAATCACTCTTAGTCCCAACTATGTACCCTTAATTAAATTGTAACTCAAAGATGAAGACTAAATTTGAAAGCCCATTGAATTATGAGGAACCTCATGATGTCTCTATTCACCAAACTGCTCTTTCCACAAAAATCCTGAAACTGTAGAAATAAGCATTTAATAATTATTACAATAATATCATGTAAACCATTAATATTTTAACATATATATGATATACATAATCAAAAAAAAAGAAAATTACCTTTTGATAAAGTGTAGATAAAAATCCTGTGGATTCTTAATGATTGATTTCTTATGCTTTTAATAAGTTTTTGAAGCTTAAAATTATCTTTTCTGTAAATAACTAAGAAAATAGTTGATAGTTCTTGTATTCACCAACCAAATGTATGTCTTCTAACTTCTAAACTCAGAAGAGAATGATTTTTTTATAAAGCTATAAAAGCAGCCTCCAATCAATAAACATCCACTGTCTTTATAACAAGTACACGTACATAGCATACTTCAGATAAATCTCACACAATAGAGCTTAGTTCTTGCAGCCTTTCCACTTGGTATGCACAGCTTTCACTCAATAATTCGTGGAAAACGATTTCTCCTTCGGTTATATCAATGCATCCCAAGAAGCCTTATACACTGTCTCAATCTCGCCGCCATAAATAAGTAAACACCTTATAGCATGTTGCCGTAAATTTCTTTACTCGGTTGGCTTTATACTTGTCTGTTGAGCCGTTACCGTCAGTATCTTGGATCATCTCGTGCCTGAAAAACGAGTAGTCGATGTTTAGTGAAAAATCAAGGCGCGGGAGATGCGCGTCATGGCATAGAAAAAGAAAATGGCGTGTCTAATGTATTAAAGCGAACGCGAGGAAACAATGATATTACTCTAACCTGGTTGAAAATCCTGACGGTGCGCAGTCATACTTTGTGTTGAGAAGTGGAGGAACTTTGTAGAGTACTCACTTGACCTCAAGTAGACATTTTTGGAGATCGTCCGACGGAGTGATTCAATCATCAACTCGTGTCATGCTGATGGCGCAGGCAGGAGGATTTCACATCGCAGAGGAAGTGAACGCGCACGTCTAACGTTGAATGGACAAACACACGTACAAAACTGAGCGCAACACACAAGCTGATCAGTTTCCGGCGCAATGTGGTCGGTAGTTTTCAATTTTTGATGGAAATCCGGCCTAAGTGTGCCTCGTTTTATTGGTCAGTGTGAAAAGGCGGGTATTTTATTTTTAGCACGTGTTTTTGAAAATTTTAAAAAAAGTTTTGAAAAGTTTATACTTGTAAAAGTTAGATTTTCATAAAAACGTGTGTTAATCAGTGTTTCGAAAAATGTTTAAACATTGCAAAACATTGATTATGAGAAAATTTTTTTTCTGACAAATAAATAAATGTCCCAAAATCTGACCAAAGTTTTGCTTAGAAAGCTGGGAATTAACTGATCCGCAAAAAACGACCCATACTTTTTTATAGATACTGTGTAATATTTTGTTGCTCATTACAATCTAAATTTCAGAAAAATCTTTTCATACGTGAATATTTGTCTAACTTGATTCTATTTGTGTTAAATTATTATTATTAATGCCAAAAAATTCAATGTTTCAGTACAATTTTAAATTAACATTTATATCAGAAATAATATATTAATCTAACATGAAATTATTCTTTTTTTCATAAAGAATAAATTCTTTAATCTTATTCTTTTACTGGCTATTTCTTATTATTATATTAATATTCAATTTACTTATTGTACTGACTAATTTAATATACCTATTATAGAATGAAAGTTAAAATCTCGTTAGATTGTAATCTGATTAAAATAATGTTCCTTTAAGGACGTTTGTCAGTTTCTGCGGGCGGGTCGGGCGAGGTAGGGGACTCTGCGCTTACCCGCGCACCTATTCCCGCAGCTGACAAGCTCGACTATTTGTTTACTTTTTTGTCTGTTTTCTTGTAAATAAGCGGTCAATATTATCTGGCTTCTCCTGGAGACAATGTAGAAACTTTCATTTATCAGTACTATTGTTTTAATTTATTAATGAACATTTAGGGACTATTTTTTTTTAACGTTGAAGTTCATTTTCCAAAAAAATGCGTGTTTAATCTTTATCTTCTTGGTTCCACTTCTTTGAAAATAAATGATGGAAAAATTTAAAAAAATTCAAAGGTTATTCTTTAGCGTAAAGAACAACCTATTAAATTTTTAGAAAAATCGTAGATTTTTGAAATTCCTGACAAACGTTCTTAACAATAAATGAGTGGTGGAATATTCTTGTCCACAATAATTTTTAAAAGAATTGCATTATTTTATTAAAATTTTATTTTTAAAGGCACATCATTTAGAAATTTAAATAACTCCTTGCACCAATTAAAATAACGTTTACATTTAAAATTCGTCGCACTAGGCACTGGTTTGTAAATATCACGTGTTACGACCCGGGTGGGCCGTTGAATGGGAAGTGAGCCTAGATGGGAGGCTCGATGATTTCCTTCAGCTCCGGGTC
>JAWWEM010018260.1:0-21306 GCA_035582935.1 Ormyrus thymus | reverse complement strand
GTGCGTTTTATACACAGAAGAATCGTACACGTAAACATTGTACACAATTTAACATTGGTGAAATTTATATATAGATAGATTGGGCCATGCTAAATTGTGTACAATGTTTACGTGTACGATTCTTATGTGTATAAAACGCACCTTACCATAATTAATAGCCTGGAAGGAGCTTCCAGCAAGGAAGCCAGCTCTTCTTAATAAATAAAAAAGTGAAGGAGGCATTGGGATCCTCCGAGGCCAGAATTTCACGCTTAAGAGCTGGGATCGCATGCTTGCTCGAATTGAAATTCTTATCCCGCAGAGGCAAGTTCTTTTCAGCTAAGGTTTTCAAGAATAAAACGCGGTTAGTTAAGTTCTCCGCCGGCTTTGTCGATTTCTGCGACTGAATTTCCCGGTAGCTTTCGCGGTACACATGTAGAAGACTCGGGGGGGTTCGGGTCTCATTAGTCGAGGCAAAACCGAAAGCTTTCGGTAGTCTCCGGAAGAAGCATTCGTCTGCAAAATAAGGTGACATCATATCGCTCGGCGCTTGACTTTACGGTATTAGGGTGTTACGCTGGTTTTAGGGTGTTTACTAAATTTTTGAGCTCAGCTGGGCTTATTAGAAAATTGCAATTTATAAAATTTTATAATGGTGCAAACGTGAGTGTAAATATCAGAAGTAAATTTCTACCTACGCATAATTTAAAATAACAGATGCAGAATTTTCATTATTTCAAAATTATTTATTAAAAGAATTCGAATTGAAAAATCTCATTTTAAACAGTCAAACGATGGTAACCTTATGCGGATAAACTTTATCGTATCAGTGGCATATTGCGCAAGAATGCGCATAAATCACGTACATTACAGTAACCCTCGTTACGAAAATCATGTAGCTTGCAATAAACGACATTTACCGCTCAATTAAAATCAACTTCAGGGATAATGCTTTTAGCATTTCGATGCTTTTGTGAGTTCAAATACGTAAATACCCGGAGGTGAGATATGCAAAGCTTGATACTAACCCTAATGCAGACCCAATTCCAGTAATCCACTTCCGCATGAGCAATAAAATATTAGCGTATCTAAAATCTCAAATTAGGAGAATAGACCTTCTTACCTAACCCTCCTATTTAACAGATATGCATCAGGCCTGTCTGTCTATATCCAATTTACATCTACTTATGTTCATATAAAATAGACTGCGCACAGAAGACTTTAAATAAGTAACATCTAAATTTCTCTTGACCTCACAGTAACACGCGTTCAGACTTTTGAGTAGAATTCAACATAAATAAAGCTCCTTTTGATATTTAAATATCTTATAACAAAGGATAAAATATTATTTAAAATTCAAATCGGAGCGACATCACCGACTCGTTTAATACCGATCCGAAAGCTAGCAAGCAAACATTTCTCTTCCGATGTAGAGGTGAGCACGCGCACTCAAGTCCACGCAGAAAGCAAGACGTTGAAAACTAATTAACTGGGACTTCGGGCGTCTCCGTAACCGTTGTCGCTGCCCTCGGGAGTTGTTGCTTTTTTTAGAGATGCGTATTGCTTCCTGATTACGGTTTTTTTTTTCATAGCGAGTTTACTTTCTTCGGCGGGGGAGTACTTCATTGTTAGTTAATTAGTGCGCTAATAATTTGCCCAATATGTATGACTAATTAATTAGGTTGTACGCGCCCTTGGGATTGGAGTACTTATCGTGTTCCTAAGTTATTCGAATTATTTCAGTCACGCGCTGGTGAGGTATTTCGAGCTTTTTAAATGTTATGCTTAATTAATTCAATATACAGGAGTGGAACTTGCTTTTATTTAAGCTTTCATTTGATTTCAGTCATTTCAAAAGCAGAATTATTTTTTAAATAATTATTATGCTTCAATAAAATATATCTTATTTTTATATCTATTAATTTAATTTTAATCAAAAATGTTATTGGTTTAATTTTAATATAATGAAGCTTCGGATTTTAAATAAAATGCCCGTTTACAAAGTAAATTGCAACATACCGTTAAATAATTTCTCCCTCTGCAGGTGTCAGATCACTTACAAATATCAAAAATCAATAAGTAACCTTCGTAAATTATGTAAAACATCAGAGGGGTTCGTGCAGTCTTTCAATTTCACGCAAGCATCGTTAATGAGGTCGTGCTTTACGCATAAACCGCTCGGCGCACCGCCGTAAAGTGGAGCCCGAGACCGCAGCACCTGATTATCATTCGACATTACCGATTCAACTTCATATTTCCCCGGGGATGCGAAGTACACCCGGTATTAGGCTCGATAATCGACACGGCGGGGAGTGGTAATCTTCCGGGAAATGGCTGACACGACCCTCCCGGCTGGTGCAAGTAGGATCGCGGTGGCCGAGCTTTTTCCTGAAAAAGGTAAATACTGCAGTACGAGGGGGGGGGGTTTTAGCTTCTTCCGGTACTACCCGTTCGTTTTTTTCATTTAAGAGGTCAGCGGGTGATTTTAGAGGATCTTTCGTAGGGAAATTTGACAAAGAAAACTTTCCATTAGCTTTTAGGCATTATTGAGTTTCTAATAAGTCAATTCTAAAAGATTTTTTTTAAGTAGAGTAATAGAAAAAGTTATTTTACCAGCAATTTCGCGTATTTTTCTCTCAGTTCAAGTCGTTTCTTTGTCAACGTGATGCTTAACAAAGGTTATTTGTTTTACCCTCGTGAAACTTTCGTAAACCAACTTAAGCTCCCCATAGCCGTGCATTTTACGTTGTTGAGACTATCTCTATGCCCGCATCTGCGGACTCTAATGAATTGAACGATTCGTTCTCGTGTGCCGTTTTATTCTGGATTCAAATTGGCCTATCTATATTTTTCAACGCCCGGCGGAAGAAGAACGAAAAGAAAAAACTCCGCTCAGTGGCCAAATTTGTTTCCACGGTATCAATTTCGAACAAGGCGATAATTTCCATAAATTTCTATTAGCACTTCCATTCATACCCTAATGCCCGATAAGCAAATCGACTGACTGTTTCGAGGCTCAAGTTTCGTTCTATTGAATCGCACCGACGTCATCCCGGTGGCAATCGAAATAGAAAAACGAAGAAGAGTCGAGCTTGCATAATACGACGGGGAAGGCAGTGATGAATAGTAGACAAGCAGACAGCAGCAACGTAAACTTGATTGTTTGAATTCTCGAAATAGAATAGGAGCGAGAGGAGACGCGAGGATGAAAAAATAAAAAGGTAAAGAGGAAGAACCGTCCGACAGCGGCTTAAAACCTCGGGCTGCCGGAACACGCAAAATTATTCATCTAACCGGAGCGCGGCATCGTGCACTTGAGAGCGAGCAAATAAAATCCATACCGCATTTGCTTCTCTTTCCCTGCTCTGCCTTTCTCCCCCGCAGTGGTCAGCTGCATTTCCGCGAGAGAGCGAAATCCCCGAGTTAGTTCCTATTATCCCCCCGTTGTTCCTCGCACTTTTTTATCCGTGATGGGGGGGGGGGGGCGAAAAAAGAGCCTGTCTCTTCCGCAGCGATGAAGCTGCCGTAATCCAATGCGCCTTCAATAAAAATGCAAATACCGCGTCGTATGGGAGGATTTGGCCCAGATTATCGGGCCAAGTTTCTCCGACCGACTTGATCGGATCCTCGTTGATGATTTTTTATCGGGATTTTTATTCAGGCTCTTCCAGGCTGACGTTACGATTGTTTTTAGGGCTTTACATATGTCTGATAAAGATTGATAACTCCATTCGAGGAGCTTTAAAACTTTACGATACACGCCGGGGACAATGAAAAGTTGCGAGCATTATTTTATAGAAAAGGGAATAAGTTAGTTTACGACTAAGTTTTTCTTCGCCGAGGACCAACATTTTATTTAGCGAAGCTCAGTGGATATTTCAATTTTTATAACCGTGTTTGTCTTCGTAAAAGTTTTACGGTGTATAAAATGGATATTCTCTGGAATTAGTGGATTTTTCGAGTGCCGGGATACGGCATTCGCTCTATTACTTTTAAATCGAGCTTTAAAATCAAGTTTTAAATCTACTTTGCTGACTAAACTTCTTTACCAACAGCATCGTGCAATCAAAACTCAATTAACCTCATGTTCAGTTCATTATACATTCTGCCGCGTTTACAAAGTAAACCAGCCCATTGTAATTGCGCAGCTAAATATTTTCGAAGGCTCCTTGAAAAGTCAGAGTTTTCCTCCTATCCTTTCCAACAAGATTTTTTACTTTAGTAAATAATTTATCGAGACTGAAAGCTCTCGGAGGACAGGTTTCTCTCCAGCTGCGTTTTCAATCCATCTGCTGCACGAAAGCCCGGGGATCCGAAAAATGTAATCTGTAATGCACTTTCGATCGTTACTTTGTTTACTGCCGCCTCGTCCCTTTTGGTCCTAAAACGAGGCTGTAAAGCGCGAAGCTCCGCGCCACAAACGACCGGAAATGGGGGCTTTTCAGGCGGGGAACTTTGTTTCAGTTTCTCCTCCCTGTTTGATTGTTGTCGTTTCCTTTATTTCCGCAAAACCGATTGGAAATTCAAAGTTCCGGCGATTCGGGCGCTGGACTCAAAGGGTGACCTTGTGAAAGTTCGATCGGAAGCCAAACTACGCGGCTCTGCCAAGTTCGAGATAACATCTAATCGGATAAGTGGCGTGATAAAAAAGACGCGGAAGGTTTACGGATTTACGAGGTCGGAATTTGCTTTTTTATATTTTCGAGGCTGCAAATGTGAACTTAAACTTGCTGCCTATCATCCTGCTAAGCAAGAGTTATTTTTCCGAGGAAAAGTTAGCTTCACCTTGAATTTGCAAAGCCTTGTTATTATTCTATTAAAAACGCTCTTTGTGCGGAGAATTAGTATTCTGCGTCTTCCGCAGTTGTGACAATTTAAAGTAACCAAAACAATCTAGCGTAAGAAACTTTCGCTGACTCGACTGAAGTTGCTTCCCTTGATTCGGCAGCACAATTGCGAAAAACTTCCGTTGCATCAGGGGAAGAGTTGCAGTACGTGCAGACAAACACTTGGACCGTAATTAATTTTGAAGCTCTTGCTAACTCGTACGTGCGTTTAATAGAATTCATTCTTTGCAGAAATTTCAAATTAGATTTTAGCAGAGTAGAAAGCGGTTAATTTTTAAAGAATCGGTCGCGCACGTACTGTTTTCACAGTGCTTTCGGTTCGAAGGACGGATAATAATCCTGCTAGCGAAACGTACTTTGTTTCTCACGTGCAGATAAAAACTTGCTATTAAGAATTACCCAAACGAAAATAGCCCGCATTCCAAGCCGAAATCCGAAGAAAGCATTAACAGCAGCAAGCGGCCGGCCCCTAATTACAAAGTAAAGCACGAGACTGCAGCGAAAGAGCATGGAAATAGAAATTTCGGGGGCGGCGTAAAACAAAGGCTCCGAGGTTGCGCGTCGTCAGCGGTATTGCGCCCCGGCGAAATTTGAAGCCGGGGAGTAGCGCGCACTTTAACCCCCCGAAAAGGTCCGCGGGCGCAATGTGGTCAAGCCCTGCCTTCGCATTATCTCGCTCCGGCATCTCTCTTAGGCTCTTTAAATCTCCCGACTGGCGTCCGAACTGCGCGCGCCGGCCGCACCGTCCGCGATCGTATAGTTTCGAGTCACCGCGCTCTCTCTCTCTCTCTCTCTCCGCTTGAAATGCGAAATCCAGCGTGGAAAATGCCCGGGCCGGATATGACTTGGGATTTTGAGCCGCCGCTGAAAGTTATACGGCTCGGCGCATTGTTTCGCAAGCTGGATTCGAGCTCGGGCCGTATTTTGAATATTTTTCATTTCGGCGGCTAATTGACCTACTTGAATTATTGCGGGAGCTTGAATGGATTTCCTTCGTGGCGTGACAGTTAGCGTCTCTATTTTTTGGATCGAGCACGGAGGAAAGGACGAGTTTAAATGATTTTGTTTTTAGCTCGAGTAAATTATGCTTGATAATAAATAATAAATAATTAATTAATTGAGAAATTGATGAGTTTATTTTTGCAATCCACCGAAGCAGGAGCCACATAGCACGGAAGCTTTCATTCGATGTCTCGCATAGGCTGAAAGCTATGTTGGGAAATATAACTAATTCGAATCTAATCGGAATTTGTGTTTACAATTGCAGAAAGGATTAGAACCAGGTCAAATTAAAATCAACAATAGACGCGGCTCAATTTCTGGATTTTGCTGTCAATCAATATGACAGAAAAATCAGTCGAACAAACGCCAGTCGAAAAACTCGCTCGAACAATTTCAGTGCGCAGCGTTATAGACGGTTAAAAATTATTTTCAGCGTGAAATGTTAAAGTGAAGCTATCTATACGAAATGCTAAGATCTCGTTTTAGAATACTGCCGAAACGAAAACAAATTAATTCAAAGCTTATTCCGCTCTAGTTTGCTTAGTGCGGTGACAATAAATACGTAAAACTCTCTTGAAAAAGTAGGTTAGAACGGGGTTAAAAACGATATCTGCATTCAAATGCAAGTGCAACACAAGTAAAACAGCACATTTTACTATTTAATCGAAACTCAAAATTGCCCAGCGAAAAGCTTCCGGTAGAATTACTTTCACTTAAAGCGGTCGCGCTCCCTTCGGCAATTTTTCACCGGACACCGTCGACAAAATTTCGCGCGAAATTCCGAAAAGGAGCGAGAGAACACTCGCAGCGCTTGTTGCAGTGTAAGGGTGGCGAAAAGGGGCGAGGCTCCTCGCCGAGGCAGAACAGGAATGGAAAATAGCGCGTGTATATCGGGGGAGGGAACGTGTAAGGTTGGAGCGAAGGAAATATATTCTCTGTCACACTCCTTTCCTGCTTTTATGCTTCGTCGGTTGGGAAAACTTCTCCGTAGCTGCAGAGCGTTCTTGTCTCTTTTTTCCTATTTCTTCTAGTCAGTCTCGCTTTTCTCTCATTATGTTCTCTCTGAAAATGTCCTTTTATCATCTCTTTATGAGAAATTTTATTCGACAAAAATGAAAATTTTATTTTACTCGAGTCTTTCAATAAAGGGGAGGCCGCTTATATTACTAAAAATAAAATCTCTGTAAAATGTAAATTTTTCCTTGAATTTATCAAGAATTTACCGATTCATAAATAACGGAGGAAAGAGCCTGCAAAATTGAACGAAGAAGAGAATCGGCTCAATTACATTTTATTTGAAAGAAGACACCCTCCGTAAGACTTGGAGCATTCATTTTACAACAAGATAAAAAAGAAATCGGTTACATTGCGACAGTCATATCTGCATACAGTCGCGTAAACTTCGAAAAGTCAATCACAGGCAGTCGCGATCAGACCAGTTGCTCTCGGCATAGGAACACTGAACTTTTAATGGAATTCATTCCCTCGACAATCAAATCGAGAGCGCAGTTCGTCGCCGACAATCGTTATTTCGCCGTGGCGCTTCTTCTTGTTGCTTTCGGGTGGCGAGGGAAGATAGCGCCGACGGAGAAAGTTGGTTTGTACTCTCGCAAGCCTCCTCGGAATCGATTGCTGCTTCTCCGTTATTTTGTATCGGAGCGGCGCAGTCGGTGCTTTTAATGGCACGCGGCTGCCGGTGATTATAGAACAAGCTCGGGTATTAAGAAAATGAACGGCTCGGAATGCTTAATGGCGATATCGATATCTCTCCTGGCCTCGTTGACTTGCGCGAAATGTTTTTTTTTTTTTTTTTTCAACTGCAATTAATGCGACCTTTTTCGGCTTCGCGAGTCGAGGAACAAATTTCATCTTTAAATAAATATTTGTTTATTTATCGGCAGAAGTAATCGCTGCTTATACGGACGAATGGTTTAAATTAAATTGCATTAAATTAAACCTTAAAATCACGATTCCCCAACTGAATCGTAAGCGAATATTCGAAAACGAGCGCCGTTCTAATTTCTTAACCCGAGCCCGGCGTAAAATTTCGATCCTCCGCCTCTCGGGAAGCCCCTTAAACTCCCCCCGTTCCAATTACAGCGGGACTCGCGTAGACTCGCAATATCGATTGCCAGAAATATTATTATTCATCGTCCGTGATTTATTCCAAGCGAGTGCTCGACAACTGGGGCGACAGGATCCGGCGGCTCGAACTGTCGCCCGCGACTTGTCGGAATTATAAGTAATTTCGGGGGTTGGCCGCGGTGGGAGTCTCGCGGCGCATCCCAATTTGCCGAGAGATACTGTATTATACTCGGCGAATAGCGGCGGGAACGGAGCGGGGGTGGGTTGGGGGGGGGCGGCTTTTACGTATTCCGTCGGGCTTCGGAATCGGGCGGCGCGCGCTCTGCGGTGTTGCTCCGGTGCTGACG
This sequence comes from Ormyrus thymus, assembly GCA_035582935.1. Classification (NCBI taxonomy): domain Eukaryota; kingdom Metazoa; phylum Arthropoda; class Insecta; order Hymenoptera; family Ormyridae; genus Ormyrus; species Ormyrus thymus. The sequence goes on along the minus strand of JAWWEM010018260.1, from coordinate 13,046 downwards.
CGCTTCACGCCCGAGAGGTGCTACAGTGGCTGCGGGATTTTTTTAAGAGCGGTCGGGGAGGGAAACCCGAGAGGAGCACCCGGATTTCGAGAGATTTCGTCGGGGAGTCGTAAGCTTGGCTCGGTTAAGGGAGATGGATGCTTGCACGGCTGCCAGCTAGTTTCCTCCGCCGATTAAAGTGCGTACTTTTAATCATAAGCTGCGCTTATTAGGTATGGCTAAGAGTTGAGTCGTAAGATAAATGATTCTAATGTAAGTACGCGTCTTGCGACTTGAGTGCGTCATTTTAAAAATGTACAATTCAGATAAATTATTAAGGGCGAAACAATTGAATTGAGAAGTTTCAAAAAATTGCGTTAATGTATGCGGTAGTGGGTATTTAGTTCTGCCAGGTAATTAAGTAAGTTTATGGTTATAAGATAAACGATATCTAGTTTTGAAATGAGTTTGACCTAGATTACTGTATCTGTAATCATTTTATGTGACTTCGATAGGTTGAAAGTTACTTTATATGCACGAAATGCACTATAAATTTCATCATTTAGATAGTTATACAGTACTGCGATTCGCAGCCGCTGTTAATAAAATATTTATTTTATCTTCTTGCTGCTATTTCTGATCGTTACGCTTCAGACAAGCTACGCGCGGGCTTCATTTGTATAATTTTGAAAAAGAAATCTTCGAAAACATTCCCCAAGCCCAGCTAGAAGCGAAACGCTAAGCGTCGAAACGAGTCGTGGACCGCTGAAATACGCCCCATCAGCTCATTGATTTAAAGATAAACTGAAAATCTCATCGGGCGGCCGTCAAAAAAGTAATCCCGCCGCCCGTCAGGCGCAACAAACAGCCCCCGGCCCTCCGCGGCAAATCGCGGCCGCGGCCTCGACTCGCCAAGCTCGCGCTTTGATTCGCCGTTAAGCGGGCGCGAGACTTCTTTCCGCGCTTAAGGCGCAGCCGCCTGAATGTTTTATCGCGGAAAATATTCCCCCGCCGCCGCGGAGCGAGGAGGCTTTACGAGGTGGCGCGCGAGGGAATTCCGCTTCCTTAAGCCCCTCGTTCCTTATCGAGTTCCCCGGAATTCTATATACGTAAGCGAATGTTTCTCCGGGCGCGTCGCGAAAGCGTTTTTCCCGCATTTCCCCTCGCCGCCCTGGATCCCGACTCGATAACGTCGAGTGGCGGGGAGGTTCATGAGGGAAGGAGTCTCTGGCTTTTACGAGGCTCGCTTAATAAATTTCTGGCCCGAGTTGTTTTTATTATTGCTGGGGATGCTGACGATAAAGTGGGCTTTCTTATTTCGAGCCGAGGAAATGGAGCCCGGTAATGAATTTACTCTAATTTCGCCTTGGCGAGAGGACGTGTTTCAAGGACTTTTAAGACTGCGTGTCATATTAATTGAAAATACGATTTCACGGTGTATTTAACTTGCTAATACTTGCTGCTCCGCTTTAATTTAACTGTTTTTTCTTTGTTTAACATCCGCTTCGAGGCGATATTCGCAGAAACTTTTTTGTCTCGACATACGCCAATCAGGTATTTAAACTTTTAACAAAACAAGTCAACAAAATTGATTCTAAAAATATGCACGATATTATTCTCTGCTCAAACAGAGCTCTTTTTTTATGGTTTGTCCAAACGTAGCCGTTGCTGTTATTGCAATCGAACCACGCATAATCCGCTAACGCCGTTCGAAACGCTAAAGCCCAATTTCCCGTTAAATAAGTCCGAGTCTTCTCTCATTTTTTCATATCCGAAAAACCTTTCTGTTTGCAGATCCACGCTGCGGGGATTATTCGGTTATTATGAACGAGGAGAGTCCGACAAAGTGAGTAAGAACCATAAAAAATTGCAGCTAATCCGGGGAAATCATCGCGGTCGCGAGCCCGGAAAAACGGGCGACTAATCCCGGGACTCGCGGGCCGGTGATAAACGTCGGCTCGACCGGCTCGAATCGGGCTTTGACGAGGAAATATTCGCGCCGGGGCGCATCGGGCGCCGCTGGAAATTGCGATGTAAGAGCGCAACGGCGCTCGTTTTTCCTGATTCCGGGGAAGATTTACATGTTGTTTCGCCGACGCGGAAGAATAGTGCCGGGATTAGTATAGCGGGAGCAGTAATTTTGCATTACACGTCGAGATGGCGCTTTCTCTTGAGGTATTCCCAAACGAAATTGCATTCTTGTCGAAGTGCTTTGAGTTTTCGTGCACAAAGTTTAATTTGTGCGTTTAGTAGTAGTCATGCGGTGGAATGATGCGAGCTTTATTCGTAATTATAAATATTAAAATTTTTTAATTGCTCGAAATGAAGAGTTTTATAATAACCCATATCAATTTTTAATGTTCTCTCAACCAGTTATTCATTTTTCACGAGTACTTTTATTGGAAAATAAATTACTACATTATTCATCATTTTATTTTGATATATTATTATTATTTCTTTTTTGTCAATAAATAAATAAATAAATAAATAATTAACAGGAAATTAAAGCGATCTCATTTTTCAAACTCGACACAATTTACAAAAGCGAATAAAAGCCTTTACAAAATGCCCTTAAAGAATCCCCGAAGATTCATAAGAAATCGTTCACCCAAGAAAATCTTCACCGAGTTTTCATCGAAGCGGTCTCTCCGCCGGCTGTTTTCCGCAAGCTCGACACCCAATTGGCGCGACTCAGCCCTTTAATTCATAAGGGGCCGGTCGGTGCGCGTCGGACCGCTCGACCTCCCGGGGACGCGACGTAACTTTGCTAATTGCTCGCGAATCAGTTTGTTCGAGCCCGGAGGGGGAGGCGACTCCTCTCCTCCCCTCCGCCTCCTCCTTTCCCCGACGTGCGTCGAAATCGAGCGGCTGGACGTCGCCGAGGACTGAAGTTTGCGCCCGACGGTCCGGGGTCGGGTCGGGGGGCAAAGGGCGCCGCGGCGATGCAGCTGCGTCCGTTCTCCAATTAGGCGTTATGAGCGCCGAGCTTGAGAGTAACGATTATCTAATTGCGTTTTTTGGCTGAGGAGTCCTCCTCGTGGCTTAATTAATGAGGAACTCTAATTAATTAAGGAGCTGGCCTTGCGTTCAGGATGGAAACTGGGAATGGACGAATTTTCTGTAATGTCCTTGAATCACGGTAATATCTTATTGACAAAAACTTTCGGATAATTGGAATATGAACTAAATTTTCGTAGTGTTTAATCTGCCAATAATGAAGTACTTAGAGAGCTTAAATCTACGGACATAAAATGGATTATAAATAAGGGCACGTAACGAGCGGCAAACTCAATGAAGCTTCATCAAGTATTTACCTTTATAAAATGAGAGCAGTAACCGTCTTCTAGCGCGAGACGCGACGCGCTCGATCATCACCTTGCCCGCTTTTTCCGCGTGCTCGCGAGAAAAAAATCACACTCGAAACTTCTTCGAGGAGCTGCTTGTTTGCTCCGGCAGCAGTCCCCTTAGCCCGGCTCTCATCAGCTCTTGCGAGCTCGCCCCCTCCCGCCGCTTTTTTGCACTCCTCCCGTCGTTAAGAGGCTTCCGCGCATCAATAGTTTACCCTTGTAATTTTTATTCAGGAAAGATTGGTTTTTTGCGTCACTCGGAAAACTGGTTTTGTTATACGCACTTGGTTTTTTCAGTCGGAGCATAAATGCTAATGCTGCAAAAACGGGCGAGGAGGCTTTGGAAGTTGGCGTTAAAAGTTATTGTAATTTTTTCAAATGTAAATTACACTGAAATAATTTTTGTCAGATTGGCAAGCTTTTCTCTTCAACATTATCGACAAAGAACTTTGACCACATTATCAAGAAGCTCCAATCTCTCAAACATCTCAAATTCAAAAAGATGCACTGACACGTCGAACAATCCAGACTCGCGTGAAACAATTACTTCTGAAAAATCAAACCTCAACAGAGCGGAAGTAATTCTGAAAGCGGCCGCAGACAGCCCTCGACCAGCAGCGCGCTCCCACAAGCGCAGCCCCCCAGTCGCCGCGTTCCAGCCAAGTGTCATTAAACCGTTAGGCACATCAAAGCTCGACTCCCAATGAGCTCCGACGGGGCGAATCGATCCCGCGGCGCGCAAAACGCGAGAGCGAAAAAACGGCGCCGGCCGGCTTTGAGGCCTTCCGCGCGCGCTTAATTAACGGAGGCGCGAGCGCGACGCTCCATCTGGAAGCCGCTCTTCGCGCGCAAAGTGCGACCGACGCCTGCCCGCTGGAGAGGCCGGCAAAAAGCCCGTCCGCCGTTTCGTTATATTGTTCGTGCTCTGAGATTGCGCTTATTGTTTTAGGGAATTCGTCGGCGAGGATTAGTTTTGCTCTGCTTTTCGGCTAGTTTAAGGTTAAGCTAATTCTTTGAAGGAGTTGCAGTCGAGTTTAGTTGATTAAAGTTGATTAGATTTTCAACTAAGCGAACAAGTACTAAATCTTCCAGAGGTGACGAAAGATAAACGTCTTCGAAATCAGGATTTACGCGTTGTTGCCACTTTCTGTTGTTCCAAAAGTTCGTCCGGGATAAAAGGAGGAAACAAAATTACTGCGAAAGTCTAGTTCTCCAAGCGGAGTAGTTTACATTATTAAAAGTTAATAAAAATTGAAAAATATTCACGCCTGCAGGATCACATCTATTTTTTCTCGTCAGTCAGTAACATAAATTTTTATTCCGAATGGTATAAGCCGCGCTATAGTCAGGCAGGCGCTTTTCGAAGCCCTCTCCATCACACTTTCCAGGCGTATTATTTACATTTAGAATTCTCGAAAGTTCTGAAAAATTAAAACTCACAAATGATATTCCTCCGTTATAATGTACTACAAGCGCAATAACTTCAACAATGCCCTTTTCCCTAAGGCAAATCGACTTCCGCGACAAAGTAATACTTCTGAAGCATATTTCATCGCAGCAACAATTCTCAGCTCCGCGCAGCGAGTCTGTAAGCTGTTTACGTAAACGGCTCGCAATTTCGCGCTGTACCGTCTCTCCCTCTCTCTCTCTCTCTCTCTCTCTCTCTCTCTCTCTCTCTCGGCCGCCGCGGAATCGCGCTCGAGCCTCGGGAAGTCACGTTGCGTCGATGTCGCCCTGCAGTCGACGCGCCATTGTCTCAACGACTTCTAAAAGTGCCGAGCGCTCCCCAACTTCCAAGCGCAAAATCCACTTAAGCAGTTTCGCGCAAAGTTTGCCGCGCTCGAAAGATGCTCGCCGCCGCTTATTAAGTCGCGCGCGCGCCCAAGTTTTTCGAAGACTCGCCGCGCGATTTACGGCCGGCCGGTGAAATGTAAATCACTCGGGAGCCAAACGCAGGAAACAAGTGTAGCGATAAATCAGCGATCGCGCTGATAAGCCGTGAAAGCAGCCGCACCGTGATTTGTCGGCGGAGTCTTCTTCATTTTGTTTCCCCCCTCGTGCGACTGCGAAGTTACACGAGCTCTCTCGAGCCTCTCTCCTTTTCTCTTATTCGGGCTCTCGCGCGAAGCCGGGGAGCGGAGCTGCCGGGGCTGCCTCTGAAATTTTCCATTGTTGTCCGGGTAATGGAATATAGGCTCTGCAGCAGCTGGTAAAGTGAATATACGCGCTGAATTTTGAGAGGTAATTCGTAATATGCTGTGAGCACCGCGAGTCTTATAGGGGAAGGTAAATGGGGTTTTCGAGGGAGGGAAAAAAATTTCGCTGATCCACGAAATTCTTGCCTTCGCCGCTGCCTGATATTTTTTAATACGTTTATCTGGAGTCTGATGACAACGCTTCTGCCTCTCTAATTACGTAAAAAAGTTTCTGCGCTTAAATGACGAGCACAAGTTGCCGTGAAATTGAATTTAAAATAAAATTTTAGGAATTATTACTCTTAACTTTGTTAATTGGTATTATTTTAGCTCTTAAAAGCTTTTCTTACGAAAATCAAACTTCTTTTAAAAAAATACTTAATGCGATGCTTAGGCGTAATTTGTATACTGCAGCAGATCAAATATGTTTACGCCCGTCAGAAGCGAAACACGGCTACAATTTGAACAGCTTTTAATATGAATAAGTGATATTAGAGCAGAGTGCATAAAGTCTGCAATACAGACTCATTTTAAATTAAACAACTTTCACGAAGTGAAGGACAATTCGAATGTATCAAGCAAAATTAATTCACATTCACGCATTTAACAACAAAACACAGAAAGCAGTCCGCGCCCCGGAGCTTTGAATATCCAAAAATAATACCACAGAGTGTTTCTACGTAATGGAAAAATCATCCGGACGGTGGGACCCGAACGCGCAGTAAAATTTATTTTCTGTTTTACAGAGTAACAAGCTATGTTCGCTCTCCCTTCCCCGTCATCTATTTTACATAAAGCGTTTAACGTCTCGACGAGAGTTTTACCATACAAGTGCATAATGTCATTCGCGAGCCTATTGACGTTCGCTTCCGCTTAAAATTCACCCCCACCACCGCCAAACGCAATTACTAAAAATAAAGTAGAACAAAATGCGGGCAGCAACAATTTCGTTAAAACCCCTTTCGCCCCCAATTAAACACTGTCTTTTAATGACTTAATCTCGCTGAATAAATGACGAGCTTAAAAGTACTGCGGCTTAAATCAGGATTGATCCCTTGTTATTTATTATTCCAAAAATCAATTTAGAAGCAACAGCAATTTATCGCTCGAACTAAATAACAGAGACCATTGAAAACGTCCATAAACCCACCGAAGAGCCTTCAGAATTATTAAAAACTAAATAAGCGCGGAGGCACGATAGTACCCGCTTAATAAGCCATTATAGATCCGCTTAAAATTAATCCGCGAAAAAAGCCACACCGGCCGCGTAATTGTTAACAATGACGCTCGCCGGGGCCGCGCGCGCTCAAATATTAAACGCGACCGCGCATAATCGACTTATCAGCCGGCCGCGAAGCGTAAATTCGTATTCCCGCAAGCCTTCGCCCCCCCCCCCCCGACGCGCGTCAAAGCTGCTGAAAAATTAACGCGGCACTCGCGGGAGGAGAAAAACACCGCTGCCGCCGGCCTTCCTCGTCGTCGGTGGCATCGCTTCGAAAGCCCCGTTGATTTTCTGGGGATGGTTCAGAAGCAAGAGGCCGACTGCGTGCGAGATCAATTTTCGCTCCTCGCTTGCTAAATAAACTTGGCGGCGCTGAACTACCCCGCGTAATTCCGTGGCGATTATTACGCGCGGCGCGCAAACACGGGAAATAATTCGAAAAGACCTCTCCGCCGAATCGTAAATCAGTCCGGCTCTCGCCGGACGTATTTTTCGCCGCGACCTCCGCTGTGTACTCGCTCCGGAATTATACTGGCCCTGTTTCACTCCGCTTTCCGTGTTATTTTCGTTTCCCTTATTTTTCATTAGAGCTTCGGCGGAACAATGCGAGCGTCGGTAACGGGGACGGAGAATAATAATGATTAAATTTCGCGAATTTCGAGGCGAGCCTCGTAACGTTCTGCCGTTTCGGTGTCTTTCGTCTTGCTCTTTATTTTTCCGAGGGACGCTTTGCAGGGCGCAATTGTTTGCGCGCAGTCTGTACGTTCTGCGTCGCTACTGCATGAAAGCAGAGCGAGTAACTTATGTCAGGCGGGAAACTCGTTATTTTGCGATAAAAGGCGAAAGAGGCGGAGGGAGAGGGATGGAAAGTGGTGGAATCGAAGTCACTTGGAGCGGGACTGGGTTTCGTTTGGGATGGTGATGGAAATTCGCGTGTCAGTTTACCTTTCTAATGGACTATCTTGTCATTTTTAGAGCAGTTGGCACACGATTCACAGAACGTGTATACGAGAATAATACGTTTGTCTTCTTTTCCCGGTAGGGTGAAAAATTACGGATTAAAATAGTAAATAATAAAAAATTGATCGATCCGTTCCAACTTAATTAATGGCTCGAATTAAAACTTAATTCCCTTTGGGTCGAAAGGGCGCAGCTCGAATAAACTGCCAAGTGTTAGAGATCATCTCGCAAAATGAAGGACACATCCTCGGTAAGCTCCAGGTGTGAGAAGATTTATTTTGTGGGCGGTCAACCACTTTGGCTCGCGGGGAAATTCAGCGGTGGGACGACGAGCGCCATGATCGCGAATGCCGAAGATTGTCCATAAATTTTCGGACTATCCCTGTAACGGAGAATTCATTTCTTATTTTGTTTCTTTTTTCAAGTGCGCCGAGTGTACTTTTACTCGGCGCTTTGAGATTTTATCAGCTGACGTCTTCATCCATCCCGAGGATCCGAGGAAGGAATTCTATTTTTGCGAGATACTCGCAGAGCTGCGAGATGAGATTTATCGACGTGTAAAAAGATACTTTCATTAGGTTATGTTTCGATAAAAATTTATAGGTTTAAAGTTTGAGTCGCCGTAAAACGAAAGAAATTATAAATAAAGCAGCGTTTTACAGTCCTTACTGTGGAGTAAGCCATTGAATAAACTTGTTCATCGTACGAGCGTAAATAAATGTGGGATTATTACGAGTGAACGGTGTCGTCTAAAACGACACTTGAACTGCACACACTTCGCCAATCAAAATCGATACTTAAGAATCTTACGGAGAATACTGCATTGAAGTTTGAATCGTGAATGCAAAAGGTGAATTTGAATTTGAAAGCAGTCGTCTATAGCAATGGAAGAAATAGATCAGTTCTTTCATCTTTCGGAAACGACGAGATGAATTCTCTGTTTCCTTCTTCCTCCACTTTTGCTTCTTCGCTTTGTCTTTCTCCGTTACTCCTTTTGCCGCTTACATCTACTTGTTTCTCTTTCCGGGAAAGAACTGAATCTTAAGTGAACGCAAGAACGCTCAAAAAGAACATAAATTTATAAGACACCTCCATAAAGTGTCGCACATATTTTAATATCTGTGAAATACTAAGCGGATTTACGGTTTTTCGTTTAATAGAGGAACTGTTTTATTGCTTATCCTCCTCTCAATCGCCTTCTTAAAAGTATACATAAAAATGATTTACAATAAAACTTATAACAAAGCAGCATTACCACTTTTTCTGCGAAAAAAAAATCCATTTTCATCCAGCAGTCAGAGAGAAAACACGAAACGCCAAAGCCATTTCCCGCCGTCAGCATCGAGAATAAAAATCATTTTCCGAGCACAAGAGGAAACGCTCGCCGGAAATCCGAAGCAGCCGTTGTTATCGAGACGAGGTAAGAATTTTTCCACCCGTCCGCAATTTCTCAAAGTCCTCCTTCCACCCCCCCCCCCTCTCGCGCAGCTACTCTCACGAGCGTGCAATTGTCACCATTATATTATAAATCCCGAGCGTGTCGAAGGGCCGGGAAAAGATTTAATGAAGTCCGGCTGCTCTCTCGCGCGCCGGGCAAGGGAAAGCCTTGGATATTTTTCCGGATGCGCGGCGTCGCGAGCGAGTTCCGGGTCGTAATTCTTTGGCTGCCTGAGACTCGCGAGGACTTTTAACGCTGCTTTTAGCTTCGACTTTTTTCTCCGCTTTCGGGAGAGTTTCAAGTTGGAACGTTCAGTGCTAAAGTTGCTGCGGACTTTTTTAAGGCGGTTGTTTATTTTTCTGGATTAGAAGCTGCTCGACGGCTTTGTTCAATTATCTGTGTATATATGTTTTAGAATTTTTCACAATCTACTTTTGGCATGAAAATATATAAATGATAATTACTGAAATGAAAGTTATCGGAATCACTACTATTTTAATAATTCTGAGAATAATATAATATATAAACAGTGAAATTTCGTATTAAATGTGGTATATATGAATAAATTCGTGCATATTATACAAATGCTAATTAGGATATTATGTAAATGTGAAGCAGTTTTCACAATTACGTTGAATAAATGGTTCACATTACCTTTTCTTTGCACAAAATGCAAAATTAATTTATTCGTCATTTTTTAATTACAGCCATTTAATCTTGTTTATTTATTCATAAGTTTGATCCGAGCAATAATAACACTTTAATCTGGAATCGTTTTCAAACATAAATCAGTTTAAAAAAAAACCCACGAATGTAATCCCTGCACTCAAAAATACGAGTGGGCAGCCTGGCAATGCAAAACGAATCCAGAAATCCACTTTTCGCGCCATTCGAGTCTATATAATCTCGCGAAGGCCGTCGAAACTCGCGGCAGCGACGAACACGAAAAAGCGATTTCTCGAGGTCGACAAAGCGGGCCGCGCGTCTCCCGCCTCCGAAATCGGCACGATTCCCCGCGCGCGCGCGCGCGTCCCCTCTCGGCGAGAAGGACGCCGCGCGATCCGCGATACCGCGATGCGTCGCGTCGCGCGTCTCCGTTATCCGGGACAAATTTCCCGCACGCACGGCGGGCGCCGCCGCTGCTCCGAGCTCCCCGGTAATCTCGCGAGAAGAAGCACCTGCGCGAAGCCAAAGAAGCGGCGGCCCATTTCTCATCGTCTACGTCGCTGAAAAGTGCGACGCGGCGAGATAAAAAGCAGGGGGGGGGTGGGAGGGAGGGAGGGGGGGGGGGCTTTAAGGCGGTGCATTAGGGACTGGAAAAAGTGGGACGCGGCTTTTTTTTGTTGGAGGAGCCGCTTCGCGGGTTAAGAAGCGGGAAGATTGGCAATGATTTTTTTCATGCTGGTTATTGAGAGGTACTTTTGGGCTTTTATCTCCTCGGAGCGAGCGGTGAGCTTTTATTGCAGTTGAATTTAATTAGCGGGACTCTGCGGCTAGAAACTTAGGGGATGATAATTTGTATTGAAATTTATGATGGATTATGCAAATCTGCGTTAATATTTACGGAATATTGAGGGAAATTAACAGCTTCATTTGCAAGTAAATCGTCTTCTAAATAATTTTGAACTGCGTGAGCTTTCGTCGACATTGAATTGTAATCATTTTACTGCAAATATAAGTAAACCACGCACGTACTTTCGAAAATACTGTAAAAACAAGGATTTACCCCAATATGACATGTGACCTCGATGTATTCAATGCAGGCTTTTTATACTGACCTACTTTAAATAAATACAAATTAACCCATTGAAAACCACAGCTCGTTCGATAATCGTATTACGATAAATCTCTATTTATAAAACATCCAGAAAGAATGGGCAAACGTTGGAATAAAATGAATCTTTAATTAAACTGCCTGGGCAGCTATTCGGCGAAGCATCGCTTCTTCTTTGCCCCGATCTTGGATATAAAAATCAGCCGCCAGTTCGCGCATAACTGAATAAATTTGCAGATGGTAAAAGCGTCTCAATTTAGCCTGCGCCTCATCTTCGCGCCAGTTTTATATTTCGTCGCTCGAGGCTTAATTAAATCTGTCGATAACGCCGTACTTGGGCTCCGTAATCCCCGCCCAGATAAAATCCAGGGCAATTAATTAAACTTCTCGAGAACAAAGACCCGAGAAGCTCTCTCGCTTCTCGGTCTCTCTCTCTCTCTCTCTCTTTATTAATTATTCTCCCGTAATTCGTCGATGCTCCCAGACGGCAAATTCGCCGCAGATTCGAACCGATGCGAGGCCGATACGAGCAGAGCTTTGCGCGAACACGTGCGCCAGTGCGCAGGTAAGCCGTGTGGGTGACGAGCGAATCAACGAGGGGGTTTAGCGATTCGTTAATCCGCAGTCGCAGCCGCTTTATTAACACTCTATGCCGGGGTACTTGCGAGCTCGATCGGATTGGTTTTGGCAGGAAAATTGAATTGGGAGTTTAGCGGAAACAAAAAAAGTAGGTCGCTGTGCTTGTCGTCAATCGGGAGGTAGTTTGGGAAAGTTAATTAAAAATCTTTTAATAATAATGGTTAATTATTGCTCAAGTAGGAGCTTGGTGAAAGCTTTAATTATGTAGCTGAAAATTATGTATCATAATAATTGTACAAGAATTAATGAGACAGTTATAACAATTTAAATTGTTCATTTCGTAATCAAAACATTCATTAAGAATATAATAATTCAAAAAGTAATCAAAGTAATCAAGCGAATTCAAAATAAAACTGAAAGAGCCGATGATTAATATTATTAATGTTCTACATTGAATCTGTGAAATTTTAATTGCATCCGAAGCGTCATCAGTAAAACTTTGTTGACAAACGCGACAAAACTTCCCGTCTCCTCCAAGGTAAAAAATTAAAAAAAAAAAAAGTATCCCCCGTTTCCTAAAATTTCATTCCCCGGAGATTCGGTTACCGGACATTCATAAGCGCAGCCGTCGGGCTCGGCAAAGCAGTCAAAAAAATATTATCATCCGCGACGGGCATTAAATCAGCGTGATGGCTCATCCTTTAAAACCCGTTATAACAAATCGTCCGCGCTCGCGCGCAAAATACCGTCGAACCCGTCCGGGGGGAGGGCGGCGAGCATTTTTACGCGGGGCTCCTCGCCGCCGTGCAAAATGCATATTAATCGAGCGCGGCGCTGCGCGTCCATTACGGAGCCTCAGAACGCGCGATAACGAATGACGCATTACTCGGATCGGCTCGGCGCCGGCGAATTAGCGTAAAACAGCGCCGAATGATGTACGCGGGGCCGCGAACGTCAAATCAATTAGTCGGAGCTTAATCACGAAAGTGCGACTGCCTGCGCGAGAAGGAGAGCTTCGTCGATGTCGATTGGAAGCTTCTGGAATGATGCGGGATTTATGCGGATGTTTGGTCCGCTTGTTCTTGAAGTCTGGATGCGATTTTTCGAATTTGGTTGTTTTAGCTTTGATATTAAGGCATTTCGCTGGAATGCACAGATCGGGATTAATTTAATTTTTTTTTTTATTCATTTTTTTACGAGAATATTTTTACTCATATTTTAAGCTTGCTGAGTTTATTGGATTTAAATAATTATCAACGATTCGCTGGAATTTTAACTGGTATTATTATTGCAATATAAAATAAAATACATTCAAAAAATAGCATGAAAAGTATCCCGTGACTTCTTAATCAAATACCCTGGTGAAATTGTGCTTTCACTAAAGATGCCCTTCCAATTACATTTAATCCGAGATTCTCTTCCCTCATCGACAGCAAGCAGGCGACGACGGACAGAAAAGGAAAGCAATAACAGCATTAATACACTGAGAAAAATATCTCATTAAAAATTAGTATACTCTATCGTAATCGAAGGACAAACTTGCACTATCCTG
>JAWWEM010018219.1:0-15846 GCA_035582935.1 Ormyrus thymus | reverse complement strand
CGTTTGAAAAAAACACGGGCTATCCCAAATGAAATTTTAGATGCAGTAGAATGGAAGTATTATATCTTAATTATAAATATTATATCTTAATTAGAAATGTTCAAGCAGATTACAGCCCGTTCAATTTACAACACAATTAATATGTGCGCATCGTTAAGGAACCCTACAATTTAAATTTTATTCTAAAGTTGTGTAATTGAAATATTGAAACTTGTATTATTATAAAAATTTGTATTATTATATAAACTTGTATTATTCGTGTTTTAATATAAATTTATTACCAGTACATTATAAATTATGTTTGATTTATTATTAAAAATTTCCAATATATTTCCAATACATTTCCAATATATTACCAATATATTTCCAATGTATTACCAATACATTATAAATTATTTTATTAAGTATTGGAAATGTATTGGAAATATATTGGAAATGGTAAAATTGCCATCATATAGCCAATATATTGGGAATTGTATTACCAATGTTATTCCAGTATATAGCTGATATAAATATCCAATGCATTTCCAATATATGAGCAATATTATCAATTTTTACACGGTTAATTTAAGAAGTGAACTGCAAAATACGTCACGAGATCGTCAATAAAAAGCCAGACTTTTCAATATCCTCCTTAAGCAACACAGCCCGTCAATAAAAATAAACCCAAGCATTTTTACTTGAGAGTTAATACACCTCTTTCCGACGATTGCTTTTATTTCCTAATTGGATTACCGAAGCAGGTACGAACAAAGACACCAGGCGAACCGGGCACCGAAAAAAAAGCAGCGCGCCCGCAAGCGAAGGTTTTCGAAAAGCCGCTCATGAAATTACGATCCGACATCCGGTACCGCGCAGAGACATACAAAATCTCGCGAAAAAAAAGGAACACGAACCTTATTCGTATACGTACAAGTTCGAAGGCCGCGGCCCGTTCCTTTCTACCCTCTTTGACGGTGGTGTTTGCGCGCATTGCGTGTCCGTAATGCGCCGCTGGCAGAAGGATTTATAATCCACATTCCTGCGCGAGCAATCTCTGATTCGAGTGCTGGTAATTTCGCGGGTCCGAGGTGGTACTTTTGCGTTCGAAGCTTTTTTTGGAAAAGTGCAAGCCGCAGCTTTTCGCGGGAGGGAAATCGAGGGAGCGACGTGCGATTGACTTTTGCAACTTTAACGCTGGACTGGAATGTATTTGTTGAGCAATTCGACTGCTTTATGGGTGGGATGTAAGATTCATTATGCTGTAAATATGAATTGCGTTGGGAGAAATTTACTTACTCCACGTTACAGATAAATTTTTCAATCGGACACTGTTCTACTGTAATAAATTTAAGATCTGTTATATATTTTTGCACAACAATGCATGCAATTACATTAATATGCGGCTATGCTTAATTCATTGGGCCACGAAATGATTATTTATCACACTCTCGGCGCATTATTTCACTGAGATTCATTGCTCGCACTTGCAAACTTTATGCCTTCTGGCGCTCTTCTGCTGTTTTTTAACGTATATCGAAAACGCATTAAAAAAATTGCAAATTAAACTAATTCTTTTAGGCGACAGCGCACAGCAAAGTAACGGTTTGGTGTAATGTATTTCACAATATATACATAATCTTTTTAATAAATTATCAAGTATTCAATAAATTGTGTTTATAATTTACTTGAGACACACGTTAGAAAGTAAAGAGAAAATGTCTAATATTTCATTCTCGTATACTTTCTCGTTTGCAAAAAAGTGTAAACATCACTTTCCTATATTATGAGATGCTTGACAATTTATGCTAAAGTTTAGGATGCAAAACAAACAGGAGTGCACATTTCACGAAAAAACATCCTCTCGCTCACATTCAAATTCATATTATCACGTTTGTCCGTCATTGTCATGTTCGAAAACTGAACAAGCATTTTCAGCTAACGCGGTGATTTCAAAATTTTTTAGTTGCCGACTCGCAGTGGATCTTAAAATCTAAAAATAGCATCTTTATTACATAACAGTGACACTTGCACTTTTAAGTTTCTACAGTCGAGAATAATTTTAATCCGTTAATTACTCGTTTTAAAAAAGTAAAAATGCAAAATAGTCTTCTTCTAAAAAGTCTACGACACGTCCATGAACCAGATTTTTTTATCAAAAATTTTCACAACTGACTAGTTTTCCCATCTCAGCAAAGTTAATTAAGGAGTAACGAGACACGTTGATCCGTTGTCTATCTACAATGCTTTTGCTTAATTTAGGTTTAATTAGCGGAATTTCTATAAAATGATGAGAAGCCATTCAGCGTAACTGGATGGAAAAAAGTGAGTTTCAATGTTATTTTAATTAGTATCGTCAACAAAGACCAGAATCTCAATAAATTGCAAACGATTAAAAGCGAAAATCTAATACTTGGGAGCAGTAAAATAAATTTTCATTTTATTTTTCTATACAAAAATGTTGCCTTGATTTAAAGTTATCCACGTAAAAATAATTTATATAATTTTGACCAAGATTTTATAATTTTATTTTTAAATTTTGTAAAACTTTGATTCTGCATAATTCGTACAAAATTTGTGTACAAAAATATAAAAAATATGAGCTCCTGTAATAGTCATCGGTTGCTAATTTTGTCACGAGAAGTGCAAAAGGTTAGAATGTGCCACCAAGCGGAATTAATTTTATTTTTTACGACTGGCGCTTGCACTTCTCATGACAAAATTAGCAGCCGATGACTATTATAGGAGCTCATATTTTTTATATTTTTGTACGAATTATGCAGAATCAAAATTTTCAATCAAAATTTTAAATCAACATTTTAAATCAAAAATGATATAAGTTATTTTTACGTCGGTAAATTTAAAAAAAAATTGAAAAATTACTATTTCCTTTTACAAGAAAGATTAGTCGGTTTTATTACCAATTTATCATTTGCTTTCTTACTATAAAATACATGGAGTACGGTCTCACCATACTCGGTGCAATCTACTTATACTGTATTTTTTCAAGTCTTGTAATATGATAATACAGACCTGTATTCTTTATTCAAGAACACTGAATAAGCAGTCATGGGAATCGACTTGCATTGTGCGTTTTAATAAGCAATAAAGCAACATTTTATCAAATTGTGATTTAAATTTTCTTCGTTTTATTCTACCAATTTTGTAAATCAAATGTTCAAAAATTAAATATTCTCACTCGGAGAAGCTTAATATTCTTATACACGTCGAAATTGAATTACTGTTTGTAGAATCAGATAAATATGAAAAGCCCGATGAATTAGGTTCCGATAAATAATTTAAAAATATTCAAATCAGGTTCCCGATAATTTTCATGAATCACATTCGCGTGATTCATGCAGCACTCGAACTTTCCAATAAAGCCTGCGAAAATATTTCTAATGCTAATTCCGTCCCGATAAAAGTCACGTCTTATATTGAATTTAGTCCTATTACGTTATGCTTGCTCAATAGTATCGAATGGGAATCGGCAACCCTTCGAGAGCACAATGCTCAAGGAGTATTGATAGAAATCTGCTATTATATCATTGCTTTAATTATATAATCGACTTTTGATTACTTCATTAAGCCCTGGATAATTAATCGATTATTAAGCTTCTTTCTCGAGCGTTCTGACTTGCAGTTGAAACAGGAGCAACTCCCCTATAAAGGCTCAAAACGACCGGTTCATAAAGTTTACCAAGCAGATAGTTAACTACTAAAAAATCTCTTGCAACAAAAGTGATAGAATCTTATCTGGGATCAACACTCGAGCAAAGTGTGTCAGCGAAAAATTTCCTAATAAAAAATTACTTCAATACCAAAATTTTTAGCCTCGCTCTTTTCTCAATCAAAAATTAAATCGCTCGAGCCTTAAAACCCGATATTTCCAACTTATCTCCTGGCAGTAAACCTGCTCTTTTTCAAGCCTAAAACGAAAACGTTCGATTAGCAGTAGCACCGCTCAACTATCTCCACGCCGACGTTTTGCGGGCCCGATTTTCTCGCCTGGCGAGCC
The DNA here is from genome assembly GCA_035582935.1 of Ormyrus thymus. NCBI lineage: Eukaryota > Metazoa > Arthropoda > Insecta > Hymenoptera > Ormyridae > Ormyrus > Ormyrus thymus. Next base: position 11,849 of record JAWWEM010018219.1, on the reverse strand, counting down.
TTAAATCCAAATGATCAGATCGGCGCCTCGCCGCAACTTTCCCCGGAAAAACAGCGGACGAAAACCCCGAGCGGCGCCGCGGCGAACACGTTCCCCCGATCCATCCCTTCGCTCGTCCCCCGAAAAACCGGGAGCTCCCTCGGCGATTCGCCACGGTCGTCCTTCCGGCTGCATTCCGGATCCTGGTTCGAGTTCCGCGGCTGGTACGCACACAACTAGGCCGCCGACTTTGTCCGCTCGGCGACGACTTTCACCGTACGTATATACACCTCTCTCTCTCTCTCTCTCTCTCTCTCCACACTCGCTCGCCCCCATCCTCGTGGAGATCGGCGCACAATGCGCCCGATATCCCTCTCCGCGGTGTTTCTCTCTCTCTCTCGTCCGTTTTCCGTCTCGCTTTCTATATACCGCGCGCCGCGTGCTGCCGTCGTCGTCGATGCAGGAGGCGGCCGGAGAAGGGGGGGCGAAGTCGGGCTTAGCTCTCCCGAGGAGGTTCAGCCGTGTCTCTCGTCAGAGAGGCGCGAGCACGAGGCGCGCGCGCAACTGTACACTTTTAGTTACCAACTCTCTCTCTCTCTCTCTCTGACTCTCCGCGTGTGTGTGCCTGGATGAGGTGACCGCGCGCCGAGTTCCTTTTAGTGAGGTGTCGCCGAGTGTGAGATGTGCTGCGGCTGGGATACGACCCCAGCAGTCATCGGTCAACATGCGGGCCTCCCTCGTCCTGCTCTGCGCGATCTCGACCCTGCTGCCGAGTTTACTCACGACCACTGGTGAGTCCCTGATTCTTCTTTTTCTTCTCCTTGCCCGCTTTCTTTCTCTCCTCGGTGCACACTTTCTTCCGAGGCCGCGGACGGAATTCCGAGCGGCCGGTGTGAATAACCCCGGGAAGACTCGGCGGGATATAAGGAGAGTTCTTTGCCGCGCGTCATACCGTCCGGACACGCGATCGGCTCGCTGTTTGGGACTCGCGGAGTTGTTGAAATTTTTACTGACTCACGCGGCCGGAGCGTGGAATTTTTCGTGCCCCCTCCCCTTCCCCTCGCGCGCGACACGACTCGAGTGTCTAAATCAATGCTGCAATTGATTAACCTTAACTTTATTGCCCCGGCCCGGATCGAGGCTCGTTTAATAAATTCGCTTAATTTACGAGCGGGTTTTATCGCCGGGTTGGTCAATAACCGCGGCGTCTAAGAATAAGTCGGAGAAAAGTTTAAGCCAATTACGTAAGGCCTGGAAAACGGATCCGAGCGTCGAGTGACAGTTAAATTGGAACCGCGGATAGGAAGCGCCGTTCGGTTCCGAGCTGCAACGGCTGCGGTAAACACTCGGGGATAATCGTCGCGGATCCGTTAAAACTGTGTTAAGTAAAAGGATTGAATTCACGGGTCATTGGGTATCGGACTTGTATTCCGAGCGCGGGACGGCTGTGATATTCAATCGACGCGGGGAAGAAGAGGCGGAATAACGGGCCTGGAGCACTGACGACTGCCGAAAAGCATTGATTACGAGTGATTTGCTCATCGTCCCATTCTTTAGATCGGCGCGCGGACGCTCGAGTCAGAAGTCTACCGCTCTTTTTCCCGGTTGAAAAGTTATATGTCGGGAGAAGGCGAGAGCCGCTCGAAATCAATGCCTTTTCTCGATTCCGACTCTGGGAAGAGGTGGGAAAAAACTCGAGGCATTGCGTTTCACGCGTGTCAGTCGAATAATTGGCTGGAATTTATATTCGGAGGCGGGGGACTAACGAAACGGATAATTTTATTGTTTTTGCTCAATTACGGTACATTTCTATTCGACGCAATGACTGGTGTAAAAAGACACCCGATAATTTTTCGCGAATAATTGGGGAATTTGATCTTGCCTAGCTTTCTAAAAAGTGAAATTTGAAAAATTGACAAGTTTAAATAAAACAAAAGAACTTATGTAAAGTATCAAAGCTCCGCCAAGCACTTTATATAAATAAGATTAATAACTCACGAAATGCCTATACGAAGCAGCCCGTCCCCCCCGAGGCATAAACAAACATTAAAACCACCGATAAATCGTTACGAAAGCAAGTAAAATCCTTTTTCGTTCCGCGAAAGAAAAAAGGCCGTTTATTATCTTCGACTCCGCGCGCCCAATCATACATTTCCGACGACGTTGCGGCGTGTAGGCTCGGTCCGCCCGTTCGACGCTGCGAGCCAGGCATTTGAATCTCCGACTCCGCTGGCGGGATTTTTCAGCCACGGGTGATTGATCGCCGCGCGCTCTTTTCTCCCCGACGACGACGACGAGGCGAGATGTGTGCCAATTGATTAACCTTCGGGGACGACTGTATATCGGAAGAGTCGCGCGCGAGGCGTCGCTCTCGAGAGAGCCTTTCTTCGCGAGGAGACGCGAGGAAAGTTGGCTCTTTTCTTTGCCGCGCGTCGATCGATTTCGCGCCGACCGAAGGATGGATCCCATCCACGAGTGGTCGCGGCTTATTCGGAGAAATTGGTGGCGATCATGTAACGTTCGTTTTTTCTCAAGTATCACTTAGAGCTTTTAATAATAAGTAATAAATGCCGAAAAAACGAGGTTTTACGAGGTTCGGCAATCATAATCACGTGTTGAAAAGCGTTAGACCGAACCGTAAAGAGTTAAACGTATCCCTTTATGTAATCGAACGTTTTCCCGGCATTTTTCAGCGAATATTTCAATTTTGTCGCTGTTCGAATGCCTTGTACTTTTTTATAGGTCCGTATTAGAAAAGAATCGTAAAACGGTTTGTGCGCGCGCTTAGTGTCAGTAAATATTTAAAGCTTAGAGGAAATGCGACGTTAATTTGCTCTTAAAATGCAAAGAAAGGCGATGAAAAGTACTTGATTTTTCTCCCAACTAAAAATATAGTAAATTAAAGTTCTCTGCCAAAACCTCTCTTAAACCCTCTTTTCAATTTCACCAGAAGCGAAAGAATTAGGTAGAAAACTCAAAAAATAAAGCCACCTCTCTAACGTAATTTCACACTTGCACGTTGGTGAACAATATAATCAACGATGACATCTCGCGCCTAACGATTCCGCGGATTTCCTTCGCCTCGCAGTCTACATGACGCAAATTTTCAGCTGTGATTTCGGCCTTGGCCTCGAAAATCGCAGTCGCAGTAAATTACATTACTCGTCAACACTTGGAAACATTAGAAATTACCAAATAAGAAAAGGAAAAAGAAGAAAAAAAAGAAACCATTACCAAACCCGCGATTACATCTGCGGCGGCCTTACGAAAATTTCAGCGCCGCCGCGGCTGCGTAAAAATAAATTAATCCTCCTCTCTTCTGCGAGGTGACGAAAAAGGACGAGCGAATTTCGCGAGACGGACTGGCGCGGCGCGAAAACTGAACCGTCTGCAAAAGGAGTCGCGCGCTCTCGGCGATGCGAGAGAGAGAGAGAGAGAGAGAGCCTCGACGAGACGCGCGACCGCATCCTCGCTCGCTCGCGGCGAACAGCGTGCAGAAAAAGCCCATTTGCAATGGTAATAAAAACGAGCGGCCTATGCATATTCCACGGGCGTCCGAACAACTCGGCCAATAAATATGACGCGCGCGAGACTCGCCGTACCTCGAGATTTACAGCCGCCGACCGTCGAGCTGACGAGGATGATACGGACCGGTGCAGAGGTGCGCAGAAGAGGCTGCGCGGCGCACCGCGAGCCGAAAATTCCGACGGTCGCGGCTTCGACCGGGGGAGAAAGTCGGCCTTGAAACGCGGCTTTTCCGCTTTTGGTGTATGCTAGGATAAGTTAGGAGCGCGAGAACGAACGGAGATTTTAGTGGGTAATAAACGCGGAGGGAGTGATAAAGTAGCAGCGGGTTTTTGAGAAAGTTACGCGCTTCGAGCCGACGGAGTCGTGTACGGAGATGGTATTTTTAATGAAGAGATTCTTTTCTTTTGCGGGTTGAAGGTGCTTCTGTTTGACGGCTTTTTGAAGTGTGATTTTTTTTAAAGAATTGTTGTGAAAACGGAAGATTCTGACAAAATGCCTTTTAATGCGTCGCAATTTATCTCATGGCGGGTTTTTCAATGAGTATCGCGTTTCAAATAAGTTTTAATGCACTTATTAAAGTATCATTTGTAAGCATTCATTTTTTTTTTTTTTTTTTTGATTACGCATAAATATTTAAATCTTACTCCGCCAAGATAAATCAAAAGGTATAAACTCTTGCTCCGATCACATCAACTCGGATGAGCTTTGTCAGAAAATTCTTTTCCTGGTTATACTTACCGCAATTTGACGTTTCCCATTCTCTCGATATTATCCTCATTATGTGTATTATGACGCATTTTTTCCGCTTGAAAAACTCGCTTTTTTTAAAAAATCAAATCCGATCCGTCGTCGTTTAATCATCAATAGAAAGCCTGATTTTTTGCCGGACTTTTTTTTTCAATCCTTCATAGCTTTACATAACGAAATGCAGTAGAGCCTCGGCGATTCTCGATACTGAACTTAAATGGATTTTTTTCATTGGAATTCCGCATTTGATTCGCAACATTCCGACCGCACGGAATATTTAAGGATTACCGACATACGATACTTTGCATGTAAATTCGAAACAACAGCTGATGACCATCGCGCCGAGATCCTCCGTATAATCTGTAATCGCATTTATACAAATGCCTGTAATTATTTCCCACTTAGTTACGAATAATGCCAACTAATAAAAAGCGGCGCAATTTTCATTAATTAAAATAGTTGTTGGCAAGCAGTCGAGAAAAACGAACGCCTTAATACCGAGAAAAATCGTCCCTAACGCGCCAACTCGCCGGTCTAAGCTTTTTAACCCAATTGAAAATTACGTTCTCCGATGCGGGCAGTTTGTAAGACCTTCGCCGGATCCGTTTGAGATAAATGTATCGCGTTTTCATTCTTCTTTTTTCCGCGGAATATAATGAAAGTTTCATTTCCGTCGATGGGAACACACACGCAGCCGACGGGCAATTTCGACCTTATTTGCAAATCTAATCGTAACGCGCGGCGTTTAAGCGCGCGATGCATAAATGAAAATTGCGGTTGCGGCGTTTCAAAAATTGTAATTAAGTTTCAATTGCAGGCTGCACCGTAACTGCAGCCGTTTCATCTGTAGTAAGAGTATCATTTGCGCGATGCTATTAGAAGCAAAGGCGGGCGATACCTCTTGAGGCGCGGATTGTTTTACGAGTGCTACAAATTTTGGCGGATTGAATCTTCGCTCGAAGTCTGCGGAGAGCCGTTTAGTTTTGCGGGGAGATTAGAAGAAAAGCTGCTGTATCAGAGGAGTTTTACAACATATGATGCAACTCTGCTGATGCATCAGCAAAAATCTTATTATTTTTTTTTTCTTTCATTTTTCATAATTACACTATACTCTTTTTCGTAACTACCATTCTTCTCCCAGATAATTGTACTTCATTCCACAATGTAAATACCCTCCATTACACCGCTGAAATTCGTAATGGAAAAAATTCTTTTAACCGTTTGACGAACAAATTATTTATACAACTCTCGCGTCATTTTTTCCGAGTCGTACTGCTAACTTTAACGCGCGCGAAACAATCGCCGAATTGTTTTACAAGCGAGACAAATTAACTTTCTTCCGTAACGCAGCTCGGCGCGTTAAAGAAAAAAATTACAGTCCACTCTTACAATCTCCAAAAGGCACTTACTTTCGAGAGCCGCAGACAACGAAAGCAAGTCGTCTAAGTACACAGAGCCGCTCGCTTAGCGCGTTTAAGCGCAATTAGCCTTAGCAGGACCAGTTGCAGGCGGCGGCGGCGGCGGCGGCGGCGGCGGCTCGTTCTCGTGGCGCAAGGGAAACCGATTCCGGGCCGAAATTACCATACGCCGGCGAATAAACCGCCCGTTGCGCGCGTCCGAAATTAACGAGACGTAAAGAGTACAAGTTTACGGTTAATCCGCGGCGCGCGCGTGGCGCAACCGCCGCGCGTATAATGTATGCGTAATGCGCGTTACCGCCTCTAGTAGTCGCGCCGGCTGGCCGCGAGGCTCCCGCGTTCGGATTTCGCGCCGAGCGGGACGGATATCAGGCCGTGGAAGCGTTGCGCCGGATTTCGGCCTCTTTTTCTCGGGCTCTGAAGGTTGGACTAATTTCTTTATTAATGTCCAGATGCGGCTGTGAAGAAAGTTTGGGATTTTTTGAGTCAATGCAGGCCGCCTCGCTGCTTCGTGGGGTAATCGGGGATTTTTTAAATTACAGACGGAGGAGTAATTATGGTTTTGAAGTTCTCGGTAGTCTAATTGTGAAAAACACATACAGCTGCCGGTTAATTTATCAAGACCGAGTTGACTTTATTTTACTTCGAAATCGCATTGCTGCTATGCTTGTTCGAGAAAGTCAATTCTGATAAATATGCAAATTATTTTTAACTACTTACAAAGTAACGAAGCCCACGCATAAAGCAAATATTTACGAAAATTTCTTTACTGTATCTGCATTTTAAAAACATATTTTACCAAAAATTTCAACTTTTATATTTATTTATTTATTGTTTTTTTACTATAAAGAAACTTTTTATTTTAAAGCTTTTTCCTCTAATTGTATAAGGGCCTTTGAAATTTTAGAGAGCTACAAATTAAATCGGTATTTAGGTGCAATAAGTTCGTAAATCAAGTTAATGGCCAAAATTTAAACGAACAGCTTGCAAGTGCAATTTTTTTTAACGAACCTCTATTACCTATATAATTTTGACTTCTTTGCAATAAATTACCTCGTCCGATAGAGACGAAAAATCTCTCAACTATTAAAAGTAACCGCGCGAAAATAAAGTTTTGCGCAAGTCAATTATTTAAATCGTTATAAAACGCGCCGACGTAAAATTATAAATCACGCCGACTCGCACCTCGTCCGAGTAATTTACGCTCTGCTCTCTCGCAAATTAAAACGGAAAGAAAGATATCATGTTCACCTCCCGGGCTCAATTGGCAATCGGTCGCGCATTCTCTCTCCCGGCGTGCATTTATTCGGGTGTCACTTAAAACGAATGAAAGGGTGACCTGCTCGTTTATTAAAATCTCAACGTCCGCCTCTCCGATCGACTTTTTTCACGCTTGAATCCGTAAGAGCCCTGCAGTCGCCGCCGCCGCCGCCTCTCGCGATTCGTCGACGCGCGTAATTGCGATTCTTGCGCTACTCATATACCTTTAGGGTCAATGCGAGATACGCCCACGTTGCGCAATGATCTCGTAAAGGTTTTCATATATTGCCAAACGATCTCGCGAGTTGCAGCTCGTTGAACCTCCTCGGTGAATTAGCCGCGGTGCGTGTGTACTTGATTTTTTCTTTTAATTTTATGTTAAACGCCGTTTGTAAACGCTAGGCGAGGAAAGCAAAAAACGCGTTGCTCAAGGTGCTCGCGTCCATTAAGCAGTTTCAGTATTGATGAATATCCGGCCGAGCGTTTGATTCGATTCGGGACATTACCTGGGAAACGGCGGACGCGCGTGAATGTTTATTATGATACAAATGTTAAAGGGCGCTTAATCACAATGTCGACAAGCGCAAGCAGTCGGAGAAAGGTGCTTGATTAACGACGTCCGTCAAAATTCTACAGCATCATCGACTCCAAGCTCAAAGCAAACACTGAATCCGTGGTTGCCCAATGCCTCTTTTCCCGGCGGCTCATCTCGAGAGACTCTCCGCGCGACAAATAAATGCCCGCGGAAAGCGAAATTCGCCCCCGTCGGAAACGCTTCGCAATTCATACATCCACGGACAAAGCGGCCGGCCCGAGGAGTCGTTAACCCGCGCGGCGATTCGCCGCGGGCTGTTTTCTTGCCCTGTCATCGTGCGTGTCGGATCGAGCGCTCTATTATACAATAGATCGATTCGTTCCAGCGGATTTCGATCTACACGACAATGCAGGCGCCGAATGATCGATCGATCGTTCTCGCGGCTCGGGACGATCGACGGGTGTATTCTGACGGGGAAGATGGCCCGATTTCGAGGGAGTTGGAGGGGGCTTATGAATTAGTTAATTGGGAAATTGAGATCTATAAGTATAGATTAATGTGAAACTTAAATTTTAGTCAGTTTTAATGGTTTCATAGAAAATTGAAAGACATTGATAATTTACAGTGGTTACTGCAAGTCATTGTCAAGCGTTCAAAACAAACGGCAGAAATTGCAGAATTGAAATGCTTTTTACTACGGGAAGCCTCCCAACCTACTGAATTAGAATCAAATGACACTTTCCAGGCGAGGAGAGGCTGATTTCGAGCGGACGAAAAGAGAGGCGAAATTGTGATTTACGGGAAATTCGTTTCGCTGTGGTTCGGCGCCACTGCAACGTCGGGACGACGGTTTTCTAATCCGGGAGAAATCTCATATGCGCCGTGTCGTTTTGAGCAGCGTGAAATGACATCTCATTTGGAAAAAGCTGAGCCTTTTATTCTCGGGAAAGTTAAGAAAAGCGCGGTTAAGTGTGATTGAATAACAGTTGCACGATGCGGAGCCCCGTTAAGTAGAAACAGTCGCGCGAGATAAGACCGGGAGAGTATTGTACGTTTATTTCGCGCTTAATAACCCGCCGGTGGCTTTGACGCTTGCTTTTTGCGGGGGGAAATTATAAAAAAAACTGAAATCTATAAAGTTTTCTTGAAAGCCAAGTGATTTATTACTGTAGGAATTCATTTCAGCCCTGATTTTTAATTCTTCATTTCTTTTGTTGATAAACTTCTTAGACGAAAGAATTATTAAGTCGAGGAATAAGAACAAGTTCGTAACAATTAATTGCTATCTATATATTTTATTGATACTACTTTGCCAAGTTATTAGCCAACATGGCATGATTGATCGCAATTCCAGACGAAACGATCTATATGTGCGCTATCGATTTTTTCACCGTCTCAAGAGAACATAATTGCCCTGCAATATTTATTACTCGGACGTTAATTGTGCATAAAGATTCGAACAATGTTTCAAAAATTCCTGCTTTTTCAACGCTCGCATTATTTATCGCTCAATATTCTTTCGATATTTTTTCTCCATTTCTCCGTTTTGCGTCAATAATGACGCGCGCTGCATTCGCATTTGCAATTAATACAGTTGTTTTAAGAACTACGGAGCCGCGCGATAAGATCGCATATTACGCGGATAATTAATACCAACAATTTTCCCGTAAATATTACCGCGGGACGAAAGCTCACGAAATCATAAATTAAAAGCAAATGACTCAGGGCAATAAAACAGTAAAGCGTTCGCATTTTACTCCCGTGCGTAAATGAACGAGAAAATAACGCATACCGGAAGTGCGGCATTAACGTTCCTCTATGAAAACCTGGATATTCCCAGAAATAATGAACGACGGAATGAAATTTATGGCCCTTTGAAAATAATTATCATTCGCTCGATTAATTCAATTTTTTTGCAGGAGCTCTTTAATATAATCCATGTGTCACTCGAGAATACAAATGAGTCTATCGGAGAAACTAATCGTTCAATTTTTACCCCCTAATGATTATTAAAACGCAATAATCCAGTCCGCGCGACTCCTTCTGCGTTACCCCGGCCATTTCTCTCTCTTAATCGTCCTCGATTTCAATAAACACACCATATTGTCCCACTCTTATATATCCGCGCCAAAATGCAAATAAGCAGGCAGTCACATATTGACACACCGCCACCGCGGCCGCGCGTGAGCCTCCTCAAAAACTCATTACATTACGGTCCTTTTTTCCGCGTCGAGGCGTTCCGCCGCGCCGCGAGAGTATAACCGTAAAGCAGCTCCTCGTGCCCCGAGGCGTAGTCGCTCGAGCCGGCACGTAATAACGCTCGCTTCTCTCTTTGTTCTCCGAAATCCGCGGAGGCGGGCGAGAGACCGGCGATTACCCCGGGAAATGATGCGCGCGCGCGCTCGAGCCAGCTGGCGCGCAAGTAACCTTCATGCCCGAGGGGGCTACTTGTCGCAACCCGGACGCGTCGGGCGAGCGCGCTGTAATTAGGGCCGGCCATTGCTGAAATTCGAGCCGTTTATGGCGCGCGCGCTTTTCGCGCTTCGACGCGGACGTGGCTTTTTGCTCGGATTTTCTTTTTTCGGCGAAAAGGAGGGGAGGAGGCGACTGGATTCGTTGCGCTGCATGAGTTATGCAGGCTTTTTCGGTTTTGGGGGAAGGAACGGGTCGCGGATGAATTGCTATGGTTTTGTCGGGCGATGATGGTGCGGTGAAAAGGCGCTGTGTATAACTAATTGGCTGTAAACATTTTATTATAGAGTTTCTTTCTGTTTTCGCTGACGGGACGAGTGTTTTTTAAACTTTGCAAACGGCGTTTCAGATTAAATTGTTCATGTTTTTATTTTTTAGCGATAAAGGTATAGGATTTAAAATAATTTTTACAAAATCTTTATGTTACTGTACGCTTACATGAAATTTTGAATCTGTAGAGCAGTAACTTTTAACTGGATGTTCTATTTCGAGTAGATCCTGATAACTTTTGCGTAAGACTAGTAAATTTTTCCAATGGAGACTCATCGATTGCGCAATAATGATAAAATTAGTGTGATTTAGTGATCATAAATAAATATAAATGTCTCATGCGTTTGAGACGTGCAGTTTTGCGCGCAGCTACATAAATCTACATATTATCAACTGCAGAAAATTAAGTGCTTATCTTACGATTAGTAATTCACGAGATAAGTAATATTGCTACAAGTACTTTTTATCGGTTTCGAACAATTATTTTTCCCGACACTGCAGATGTAAATATGACAAAAGAAAATAAAGAAGGAAATTATTTCATAAATTTCAGCTCCGAACAATAAATATCCGCCTATCAGTGCCAGTACTTATTATGTGCAATAAATTAACATAGCAATTAATGAATGTAAAATTTTGTGTTTTATTAATACGGTAAAACTAGAATAAATATGCAATGTTTTTAAGCGTATTACAGAGCATTAAGCCATGAAACAGCATTTAAAGTTTAATCTGAAGATATTAGTTAATCTGCATATTATAAATTAGCTTCTTAAAAATTTAATGCAATAATTCATATCGTGAAATAAGCTGCACGGCGAGAGCATGATTTTAGCCGCTTCAATCATTTATTTCAACAAATCGTAATTCTCGTTTCACGGGGCATATTCTAAATTGATTCTCTTTTCTAAAAAAGGCATGTATAAGCCAATGATTATTTACACTGAGAGAAATAAGTAGTCGAAACAACAGCCTCGCGCCGATAAATACAAACATCAACTACCTTTTTCTGTTAGTTTAACAAACCAGAGACTGTCAACAGAAAATTAAAAAATTTATTTTATTTCGTCATATTCATTTTTTTTCTATTTATTTTTTCATTTTTTTATTTTTATTATTTATTATATTATTATTATTTTTATATTATATTTATATTTTTCACTAATTATAGTACATTATATTTATTACAAATAAATTAAATAAATTAAAAATTTTGATGTTGATGGGAATCGAAACGGCCTTTGGCACGGCAGGCAGACTGATCGTTAACCACTTACCTACAATGGTATCTTATGGAAATAATTTCAGAACTAATATATTACATTTCTTAGTTTTAACTGAAATGAACAATTAAAAAAATACGACACACCGAATTAATCATAACAGGAAAGTCGAAAATAACTATCGACTCGTTATTAGATTTATTAAATGTTCGAAAACAGGTTAATACGCCGTATTAAATATAAAAAGCATAACCTCAAAACGATTCAGAAGATTAATATTAGTTAATTTAATAAAAATGTTTTACTTTAATAAAAAATGTTTTAATTTAATAAAAAATTATTTATTTCAATAAATAATTTATTAGTTTTACAACGAAAACTCATTTAAATTATTTAGCAGTTAGAACTTTTCTAAAT
>JAWWEM010018208.1:0-21337 GCA_035582935.1 Ormyrus thymus | reverse complement strand
GAGCGAACAAGAAAGTCGTTTCAACCCATTTACGTAATTAAGAGAAACGTGGCGTTTTTTTTTTCAAATAGCCGTATTTTTAGATTCGAGAGATGTTTTCGCGTCCAAAAGAATGCAGTTGATGAGAGAGGAATCTTTGTAGCTAATAAACCTCACCTTTCTTAAAGTACAGAAAATACTCAGAACTGTAGTAAAATTGAATATATTCGCACCACCTGATGCATCGCGGCTAGATTTATTTGCATTCCAGGCATATTATATTACAACTTTGTAATCGTTCCAACGAAATCTTAGATAAACCGCTCAATGAAAAGCTGGCATCGCGTTCAAACTAGCAGCGCAAATCCATTAAACGATACATAGCCGCTGAAATAAAGAGCGAACCGCCGTTATTGAGTGCCGAATTCCCCCCGTGACCGTGGTGAAACAAACAAAGGATAATATTTTCCCAAAGTAATTGAAGAGCCCCCTAAAATGCCGTCGTGTTTTCTGTCAAAACTTCCAAAGCGAGAGGTTTGCTCCGCATACAAGTAGAGAAAGGGCAGCAGCCAGCAGCAGCAGGCAGTGCACCACCGGAGAAGAATCTCTTTCTCTCTACTCTCGGCACTCGCCGCCTTTATGGAAAGACGAAGCTGCAGCGGCAGCGCAGATGAAGAAGAACCGAGAGTAGGCAGTAGTAGTAGTAGTAGTAGTAGTAGTAGTATAAGTATTAGTAATAGTAATAGTAGTAGTAGTAGTAGTAGTAGTAGTAGTATAAGTATTAGTAATAGTAATAGTAGTAGTAGTAGTAATAGTAGTAGTAGTAGTAGTAGTAGTAGTAGTAGTAGTAGTAGTAGTAGTAGTAGTAGTAGTAGTAGGAGAGAAACACGCGAGAAAGAGAGAAAAACTCGCGAAAGTGGGCTGTAGCGAGTCCGAGAATCGCGAAGGAGAAGAAGCAGCGGCAGAAGAGAGGAAGGTATACACACGCATATATACACACGAAAACGAAACGGCGGCGGCGGCGGCGGCGGCGGCCGGACTCGACGAACCGGTACACCGCCTTCTCTTTCTATCGCAGACGAAAATTCCATCTTTCTCTGTCCCGCGCGCGACTCGCTAAGCCGGAATGATGCACTGCGCGCGCCTGCGTCTTTCATTTTCCGATTTATGGGCAATTTATGGCTTCGATTTGAGAAAGAGAGAAAGACCGCGAGCGGCATTTTCTCGGAACCGAGCGAGAGAGATAAAAAGGCGCGTGCTCGAGCCGGAGAGAGGCGATCGCGCGCACAAAGTGCAGGCCGCCGCCAAGCGCGCCGGGAATTTGCAAGCTGTTGTGTCGTTATTCATCGATTTCGGGCCGGCTGCAGCGCCAAGGACACGGCGCACCCGTGACCAATTCGTGCCTAATGAGTGGCCCGGTCTGCCGCGTCGAATGAATGGACCGAAATATTGACCGAGTCCTCTTGTTTCGATCGACGTGGATTCGGCCTTATGGACGTTTTAGAGGGTTTATAGGGAAAACTAGGCTTTTCAGAAGCGCAAATAAACATTTGTCGAATGCCGAGAGTTGAAACAAAGTCAAACGAATATTTACGATTGAGCGAGTGGATAAATGTTTTTTTTTAAATGAAATAAAAAAACAGAGGGCGCAGCTAAGTTTGTAAAATATTGGAGGCGTACTTTGACTCCTCGAACCAATTAATAAAGAGGCTTTTTAAGCTCACTGTCCATATTTACCTGTGTGTACCCTCAAGTTGGAAACGGTGGAGCAGCCTGTTTGACTTGGAATTGTTAGAGTCTAAGTCAATACGGGAAATTTCCTCAGTGTAAGCTCAGTCACGGTTGTTCGTGCACAGGTGAACACGCGTTCTGGTGAGTAGCGATGGCGGCAGCGCAGCGGCGGCGCGTAACTTCGGGAAAAACTGCGTCCCCGCTCTAAGCCTACCAGGCGGTTTGTCTTGCAAAAGTTCAAAAGTCGCTGTTTGTACTATTAAAGCGCACGCAAATTAAATGACTTTGAAGAGCAATCGATGCACGGGGCCGAGTTTGCATAATTCCGCGTATCGCAGTAGAGGAAATCGGCGATGGAAGCTCGGGGAATCGTTTTAATTCTTGGAGTCCTTTTTTTATACGAAACTTTCAAGATCACGAAATTTTCGATTAATTAAAATTTCGTGATATTTCATAATTTTTTGACGTATGGAAGGGCACTACGGTAAATAATTTTATATTGATGATCCGCCATTTTATTTAACAATTTATACTTTCCTAAAATTAAAAGTCTTTGATTACTTACTTTCACGCAGCAATTTCGAAAAGTCAATCAATTTTCGAAACATGAACCCTAGATATTGACCATAAACTCGAAAAGTGCGAATTCATCGCTTTCGAAAAACGTCCGACCGCAAGGATTCCGGTCAAATCCCAGTCATGAGAAACCGTCTCACCGCGAATCCGAACCCAAGAATCGGAAAAGTAAATTCCGGAAAACGCTGCGGTGTTCCTAAAATAACAAGCGGCACCCTGCAGTGGCGGTGAACTTCGGCAATGGGAAACATTCGTGCGACTCTCGTATTCGATTCCGCAGCCACAAAAAATTTTACGGGACAATTTCTTCCATATTCGAATTTTCAGACCAGATGTAGAACGAACCCTTTGCTAAAATAACCGGAAGCACCGAGAAAATAGCTTCAAAAATTCGAGTAGCCCTTTCGTTTCTGATTCCGCGCGTGCCGAAAAAAGACCTTCCGCAATAAAACTATCTAAAACATCCGAGCTAAATTGCAAGACTTTTCGAATACTTTTCCGCGAAAATTTTCGGCGCGCTCGGCGGTCCCGTTTGCGCAATCGGCACTCCGCCCGGTATTCCGCGCGAATTCAAGCGACCCGCTGCTGCTGGATGTAAAGCTCCGCGGCCTTAAAAAACAAAGCAGACCATACCTTTACGCAAAGTCTTCCCTGGAAGACGCAGTAGGTCCTTTCGCTCTTGCTGCGGGTCGCGCCACTTGTCGCGCGCGCTGCCCTTTCCTCCCCCTCTCCGTGCGCGAAAACTGGCATGCACAAGGGGCTCACGCGGACGGTCGCTGCTGTGCAGAGCGCGGCACGCGGTTAAGCGCGCGCCCGGCTATAAACAATGGGGGCTTTTCTTTGGCGCACAGCTACTGCTCACTGTGTATTCCAAGCACTTTCAATCACGAAGCCTCTCCTGCACTGCATCTACCTCGAGAAAAAAAGCACAATATATCGGTGAAATCGGTCAGCGTGGACTGTCACGCTCGGGGGGTAAAGCACACAGAACACTGGGATACAGAAACACGAGTCACAAGTGCGGTGTCTCCGATCGGTGGCAGTGGCAATGAGAGTCCGTGGGAAGCACACGAGGACGCGGCTCGGCCGAGACTGCTGCAGCCGCTCGAGCGCGCGCCACAGTGAGAGCGACGGCGGCGGCGGCGGCGGTGGCGGTGGCGGCGCGCCGGAGAGAGAGAGAGAGAGACGGAGCTACGCGCCGTAGGACCGCCGAGGCGGTGTACGGTTTGCGCCCAGTGCGCCAGGGGCAGCCTCGAACGGGATGAGGAGGGAAGAGAGCCTCTAGTGTCCTCTCTCTCTCTCTCTGTTGCGAAGCGGACCTTCGACTCTCGCGCCTGGCGCGCAAGCATTTATGGCGAATTTACTTGCCGCTCTGCGATTCCGGGTAATTAGGGGAGATTCGAACATTGATTTTTAAACGCTTTCGCGCCCTTTTTTGTTCGCGAGTGGGGTTACGTCGGCTTTTTCGTGTGCGGGAAGAAGAGTTTCGCGCTGCAGGTTTTATGAAAAGGAATGCGGTTTATGATCAATTTATAAACTATGCGCGCAGTGCGCGAAAAAACGCGTTGTGCTTTGGAAAAGAAAAGTTTTAATACAGTTTTTCTTTTGAAATAATAATGAATTTAAAAAGTCGTTTTATTCTGCTGTAAAAAATTGCTTTAGCTTTCGAGTTAAAAATTCTCTGCGAGGGCCGTACCTTTTTTTCAAACGTGTTTTAATAAAAAAATTTTCACTTGTAATTTCACTTGGCAAAGTAATCATACCTCTTTCGGACGACATGAACTTTCGAGAATGTGACGCAACTTGCGGACAATGCAAAGAACAGTGACGTTTTCATTTGAAACTTTATGATACTTGCCGTCACGTCTCAAAGCCAGTAAACTGGAAAACAATATCAAACACTTTTATCACTCCAGCCCCGCGGCGTTTTAATTGAAAATACCGTTCCAACAGGCATATACTCGCGCATTAATTTTCGCAGATTCAAAAAAAGATGCATAATTAAAGGCATTACGTCTGGGCTCATCACCTCCAAGCCCCCCCAACAGTGGAAAATCTCTTCAGAATGGAGGTTATTAGCCATCCTTCAAGTGAAAATGAGCCTCTCGCACTCCCGAGGCGCATTAGCCTCGCACTCTCGTTTCCTCGCCTCGTAGATTACCGCGGCGAGAGAGACGAATTAGACAGGATTACACTTTTATCTTTCTCACTCCTCTCCTTCGTCTCTCGTAGGTAGTTTCGTCTTGGAGAAAGACAGGCAGATGTTTATTACGTAAGTCGAGACTGACCGGTACGCCGCGTATAATGTGCGCATTGTCTCTCCGCCGAATTAGGAATACATAAGCTCTGTGCTGCCCACCTTTCTCCTCTCGCATAGCTTTTGTTTTTGCGCTTCTTTATGAACGAGAGGAGTTTCACCTTTTTGCGGAGTAAGGTTCAAGGGTGAGAGTTTTTGCACTCGTGCGAAAACTTACTGAAAATAAAAATTATGCTAATGCCGCGCCTATTAAGATTGCCGAGGTATAAGTGCTCTAATTGCACGTTGCCCCCCCCCCCTCGATAATGAATAATAAAGACGCAATTTAAGGCTCCTATGCATTAATCCCTTATCTCGCGTTATTTCTAATTAATCGTCGCTAATTTCTTTCTAATTTGTATATAGTTTCAAGATTATCTAAATAATTCATTACGTAAAGTGTGCATACTCCTTTCCTCTTAAAAGCATATGTACATTACAGCCGCGATAGATTAAACAAACATATGTTTCCCCTCCGTTTACGAGTCCACTTTCTAGACCGCGTGATTGCAAAGAATTCCATTTCACTTAACCGGCATGGTCCGGCAACGGAAATGAATTAATGAATTCTCATAATTATTATCAGTTTTCCGAAATGATGTCACAAAAAGCGTAAACTTGTCACGTGCATGACCCACTGAATGAGTAAAGTTTAAGCGCCTGCCTAAGTAGCGTAAAATCTGTTTGCCTTGAAAGAAACGCGTGAAAACTCGAGAGAAATAAAATCGACGCGTCCGCTTTTCCTTTCGGAATGAGGAAATTGCTCATTGTACCATGCTCCGTGACCATCGATGATAAAGCATGACGAAACGGGAAAAATGGTGTTCGCTTTTCGGGCGGGGAGAGGAAAAGAAAGCGAGCGCATAATATGCATATTGCGCACCAGCATCAATTGAGGATTGCGTTTCGGTGAAAGGTCACACACAGCCGGCACGCGGAGTGGTAAGTGAGCCCCTCTCGTGGATGCGGTGCGCGGAAAAACGTGAAACCGCATACTTGCGCGCATGAAATTAACCGACGCAAATTGAATAAAATCATAACTCTCTCTCGCTCTACACCGGCATCTTCTTTTTCTCTCTGCCTTTGATGTCGGACTTTTACTTTAAAGGTTAAGTGCTTTAAAGGTAAAGATAATGACTGGATTTTTGTTTTATGAATGAAATTTCATTAATCAAGTATCTTATTTAATGGTATCAAAAGCCGGCGGAGGATTCAAAGTTGTGATGGTGCGTGTATCGGATGTGTAGCGGACAATAGGCACAGATAGGGGTTGTCGGATACAGACCCATCTATACAATTTCTGACGAAGCCTATTAATTAATTACTGTTAAATTAGAGCTTGCGGCAGATCTAACTTTCACTATAACTTATGCGCGTAAAACAGCCTTTGAAAAGAACGCAGTGCAGTACAATTTGCACCTGTTTTATAAGAGTATTACATAAATTAAAAACGAGACACGAGCTAGAAAGAGAAAATGTGCTGCAATTACAAAGGCGATTAAGTATAATTGAAATCGATCGTTCGCAGTACAAGAGACATTTACACATTCACCTTTTTCATTCCTTTGTATAAAGTGAATCACACCGACAATCGAATAGAAAAGGGACAATCGCCTTTTACTGCAGATATAAAAGCAAATGCTTTTGCGTGTCACTCGAAGCAAATATCTTAAATACTTGCTTCATTTATTCAGATGCAAATGTACAGTGGGTAAAACATTGAAATTGATTTCACAAGCTTTAATCAATGCTTTTATTTACAGAAATGCAACATTCAATGTATATTATAATTGAATTCGAATCATTTATTCATTTATAAAAAGATTTCACTGTTTATTCGCGCCGTAAATAATTATTTTTACGGACTGTTCAATTTAACTGATACGCAAGTAAAAAGAACAAGCCTACTTTATTATGAATTACTACGTAATTCGCAATCGCCGTCAGGCCGAAAACGAAAGTCGCACTGAACGAAATATCATCGTCACGTCGGCGAGCCGCGACCACAAGAAAAGTGAGAACTGAAAATGCCGCGAGGTGAAAGTGGGTGGCCGGCCGTCAACCGTAATACGCGCGCGTATAATGCACGAACTCACAAGCTTCTTAATAAAGCTACCTTCCCGCATCGATTCCTCCAAGTACGAGGCGCCGCGTAATCAGCGACGACAGATTATGGCTGCCGGCATGAAAAGCCGATTGATCTGACTGCGTGAATAGTGGGGTTCGTAGAGAGAGAGACGTCGGGAACCGTCAAGATGGAATCACTCGGGAATTAGTTTCAGTCGTGAATCGGGCGAAAAGTTTGTGCGCGAGTAAGCGAGTTTGTGCGCGATTTTGGCTTAAGTAGGTGACTTTTATTCTCGGCACATTCGATCCGCGAATTTCGAGTGCAGGCGTTTGCGCAAACAAGTTTCAGTGCGCGTCTCTCGTCTTCTTGGGATTCCACCTTTCGCGCGTGAGATCATTAAAAGTAAACAATTTATTATTGATTACTCACGTTTCGCCTTTACTCTTGGCGCGTTCGATCTAAGCATCGTGCAAATAAGCGCAGATTATTTGCATTAACGTTCAATTACAGAAGCAATATAAAAATAATCCCAGTGCAGCCTCGAAAAAGCTTTCAATCAGCGCCAAACCAGCCGAAGATCCCCCCAATAAACAAAAGATCCAAATCCCTCGCATCAATTTGAGGAAAAAAGAGAGTAACCGCTCGCTCGGTTAATACTTTTTTGATGAACGCACGTCCGTTCGGCTCGCGTGATTGCGGTGTGGCCGCCGCGGCGAACACCGGCGAACACCCAGAGCTGCAGGCAGCGGCGAACCTCGCGTGTGTGTGTGCACTTGAAATTTGTCGGAATTTATGAAGGCTCCGCTCTTGATTCCGTGATTTAAGGACGCGGCGCTCATATACCATTACGCCCCGAACGCAACACGGCGTTTATAAGCTCCTCCGGGGGAGAGCGAGCGGTAAAAAATAATTTATCCCGCACATTCGAGCGCACATTTGAATAGCTTTCGGGACGGCTGCTAGAGTTTTTTTCCTCCGATGACTAATTAAATTAAGGCCGCGATTTATTGAATGAACCGGCGGTCGTTGCACCCGCGACGAGTTTTACGAGAGGCCCGTCGCTGCACTTTATGCCGCAGTATAACAATAACAGTTTACGTTTGTGCCTCGTTTTTACTAATTTCGCTTTTTTTTCGATGGATGGAGAGGGGCTTGAAAAACTGCTCACCCTACAATTAAGTAATAGAAAAAAAACGAAAAAATGACGGGTCTATCCGAGAAGTAGATAAACGAGACTGATTCTCTTATCATTTTGATCGACTTCTATATGTTATTTCTTTACATCAATCTCCTGCAGCAAGGTCAGCTGTCACGAGTACCTCGTACGATTTTCACATGTCAGACTAATAGTCCAACTTTTCTCCTCACCCGAACCCGAAAAATAAACTTTGTACGCCGCGACGAACGTTTATAACGTACAAAGCTCTGACTTGATACTAAATCATCTTGCTCCAAGGAACAATTGAAACGTAAAATCGGTTTAATATCTCTAAAATTCCGAAGCCCATCGATCAAAACATTGTAGCAGCGCCGTTGAAAATACTGCATCTCTTTCTCTCGCGCGCGCCTCATCCATAATTCGCCGGGTCAGAAAAAGAGCGGCGTGCGTCATGAGTCCAACAAGCCGCCAGCGCTCTCTGCATCCTCGGCTAAAAAGCGCCCTCTTCCGCGTGAAATATGTCCCGGTTCGAGAATCCATAAACGCGCCGTTATTACCTCCAGCGGCAGGAGTAAAAAAGCCGCTTGTCTCCGGGCGTTCACGGGCGGCGGCAGTCCGTGAAAAGCCGAAAAACCGACGTTTCAATCGAGAGAACCAGCCGAGGAGAGGAAATCTTGGCCCCCAACCCTCGCTCCCGTCCTTGTTCGCGCGCGTCGCCTTTTTTCGCGACTCTCTCGCTATACCTACCCAACCCTCTGCCGCGAGTTGTCGGAAGGAGGGAGAGACAGAGAGAAAGAGAGGCCTTTTCCCCCTGCTTTTCCCCCTCTGTGCTCTGCCGCCGCGCCGCCGGCTTTTGAGGCTTTGACGTGCGGCCTGACTCCCTGGCTTTCCTGTTCGGATGCTTTTTCGGGCTTTGATGTTGTAATTATTTTTTAATGAGGCTTTTCGGGCTTGTTCTCCCTTTCCCTCGGGGAAATATCGAGGAATTTTTTGCGACTACGAAAAGCCGATGTCACTTTGTTAACAAACTATTTCTCTTGCCTTTTAAAAGTCAATTTTGGCTGCCGCCTTATCTTTGATTGATGATTGATAAAGAATCGCCGGTATCTAATAAACAAGTGCAAATACGCTTTGCAAATAAGGACTGACGTTTTTTATCTGAAAACTGGAGGCGTACATTGATCTTATATAAATTGCTAACCTACTACAAAAGCCTTTCAGCTAAATTAATAAAAATAGTAAGACTCGATATGTTCGGTCACAAAAAAAAGATCGAACGATAGAATGCAGAGAAAAGCGGAATAATGGAAACGTACGTTGGGGCAGAAAATACGTATGTTTGTCCAACTCTTTCCCGTGGCAATCGATAAGCATGCATTAACAATTATTTAACCAGCACTCTCAAAAACGGCGTATATTCCGTTCCCCAGGCTCGCCTCTTTGTTTAACGTCGAAACTTTCTCTCCCCGCTCTCGGCGCACACAGCCAATTTCGCCTCTCGCCCTCTTTTCTGCCGCACGTGAAACGTTTCAATTCATCTGGCCTCCCATTGCGAGAAGAGGCCGTTTCCGCCCCTAAAAACGTATCGCGCGCGCTCGACGCATTACCGGGACGGAGCTGTGTTGGTAGACATCACCCCGGGACGGCTTCCGCTAATTCACGGCCGGACAGCGTACAAAGCTCCTTTCTTTCGCGGGGGTTGCCCGCTTCTCCGCTCGGAAGTGAGAGATTTCTTGAGGTGGGAGGCGAGATCGGATAACCGGAGAACTTGACCCTCGCCTCTCCTCTCCCGCTGCTCTCCGAGTATAATGCACGAAGACGAAACTTTCGCTGTGCGTCTTTTTTCCATCCGCTAATGAGCGCTGACGGACTTGGCTTCGCCTCGTGCAAGCAGGTATAGGCCGCTCCGAAGGAGGCAGCAGGTCAGTTTAGCACATTATGGCCGGGATTTGTCCTCTGCGGGTGCGTTGCGTAAGAGAAATCCCAAGGACGGAGATTTTGTCTGTATTCGGACCTTCGGATGAGAAGCTGATGGCATTTTTCTCTTGCTCGTTTCTGCCGCGGTGTGTATTATAGGAATTACTCACACCGATATCCATTGATGAATGAACGGTTAGAGTTTACGTACGTTGTAGCAAGCGTCATATTATATTGAAAAATCTTTTCCAGTTTTCGAAAATCTGACTCGGTCTGACGAAAGCAATGCAAGAGAATATTCTTCACAGCAGTGAAAAGTAAACTTTTCCAATCTACTATGTAACAGAAACCGAATGAAAAATTCATAAAGGCGCGTTAAGCCTTAAAAAATTGCTTTACAAGCAAGACGCTGAAAATATTCTCGCGATAATGGACTTTGAAAATTTTTCGACAAGACGTAAAAGCATACTTGTAATTCAAGACACACGTCACGAGTAAAGCATGTATTTACAGGCTACACCTTCCGAAAACAAGGAAATAAATGTCCGCTCGTTAAGCAAGAGAAAAATTAACTCGCTTTCCTCGAAGCCCCGAAAGAAGCGCGTGCTAGCAATTTTTACGGCGCTCTTTCTTCCCTCCCTGCCTCTTAAATTTTCGTCATACTCCTTGCCTCCCGTGCACTTTCACGCGCTCTCGCGGCCCCTCTCTCATAAAATCTGGATATTTTAAGAGGCGAAGGGCCTACGCCACTTAGGCTTTTCCGTCTCCTCCGATGCATCTTCCGCGAGTACCGAAATAACCCCGCACGAGTCTCGAGGTACAGTCGCCTCGAGAATTATATCAAAGCGGAACGCTATTTTGACGTTAACAAGATTTTTACGGCACCGGTATTTTGTCTTTTCCCGCGCGTTAAATCACCGAGCGTTAATCTTCCGAGCGCGCGGGGAAAGTGCTTTATCGCGCGCTTTTTGACAAAATAATAAAAGCCGCGAGAGGAAGGTTGTTAAAGCGTGTGATTTACGCGGAGAATTATCTGATCTGTGGAGGAATAAATTGGGAATCGTTCATTTCGACTTTCCCATCGTCTTTATCGAGTATTGTTGCGTTCGATTGCGGTTTATAACTTAATTCTAATTGTGCATAGGAATTTTTGGAAACTTTTTTTCAAATAAACGCCCTACCTTTATATTAAATTGGTCAAATAAATAAATCTAAAAAAGCAAAAAACATTCGGATTAATAGGGCCAACGCTTAAATTAATACGCCCTTCGACTAGCAGCTCACCGTAATCGAGCCGCGCAAAGCCGAAAAAGCTTGTTCGTATATTTCACATTGCCCGCTAAATCAAAGAAAAATGTCGGTCCTCGTATCTCCCGAATAAATCGATCCCATCGATATCGCTCGGACACCTATCATAGAGAGGGACTTTCGACATTCTTCAGGGAAAGGGCATCATCGTTCGGCAGCGTCATGCTGCGATCGGCTCGAGATTCGAAAGAGTGTGTGCGTGTGTGCGCGCGCGCGGAGCGCTCGTGCAACAGGTGGTCTCGTACTGGAGCACGCGAGAAAGCGATATTCCGCCGGGACAAATCTGCCGGAATAATTCCCTGATTTTTTCGCGGGGCTTCGCGTTAATCGCTTGAGAACCTGGCCTGTTTTTAGGAGCTGCCCCGTCTCATCATTCATCTGCTTCTGGTGCAGTCGAGTGGGAGCTGCTCGCGCGTTGTATACGTTTTGTTTACGCGGCGTTGCGAGAGGGACTCTGAACCTAGAATATCTTACTCGTCGAGCAAGTGCATGTTTTCGAAATTTTCTAGTTCGACGTCGACGTCTTTTAATCGAAGGCCTGTGAACAGTTAGCTCGTCGCGATTTAAAATTCAAAGTGAGTCGACAGGTGCAAAAATCTCCTTATTGAAATTTTCTTCCTTGCGGTCATAAAGAAAAGACAAAATTATAACATTCTCTTTGTTAGAAATGTAAAATTTAACTGAAATCAATGTGGATCGCTGCTTCTGTAAATTTCCCAGAATTATCAGTTTGTTCGATAATCGATTTACCTTGAAAGCAACATTCTGCGCAAGTTGTAACATTTCCACTGTGATTACTTTTTGCATAATGACAGAGTCTTTTCGGATTATCGAAAACATGATTGACGCACAAAGGTTATGCAACGTTATTATTATACATCCAAGTGATAACATTCGCGCATCGTACAATTCTATTCCCTCGAAATATCGTGAACATGATTTGCAACAAAGTATATTAATCAACGAATCGTAATATAACATACCCGTGACTTACCACAAAACGGCCTCGCTGTGCACTCGTTAAGATGAAACTTTCACCACATAATTCTCAAAATGTTCGGCAGATAAGATAGACGTTAAAAAGTTCTGATATAACGCAATATTGAGACTGACGCGCGATATGTCACTATTTATTTACTAGCTGCTTAAAGTTATTGGGGTCAGCCGAGGTTATCTCCGTACTTCGGAAACGTATATATGCATGCATACAGCAAGTTCTAGCTATTTATAAGTAACGCGCTGAACTTTCGTTTCAGTTCTGTGCAGTGAATCCACGCTTCAGTACGTATAAAAAAGAGAAAAGCATAAATTCTCCGATAATAATTATGCTTCCTTCTATCAAGCGAATTCCATAAGAAAAAGGAGCCTCAGCATTAATTGCAAATTTATTTCTTACAATTCTTCGCAGATCGAACACGAGCATGGCGAGCAGCACGAGGATGTCGGTGGAACCGCCTAAGGATCTGTTGAAGCCGCTGCAGCTGCCGCAGCGAATATTAACGGGGCCAGGACCGAGCAATTGTTCTCAGCGGGTACTGCGGGCGCTCCAGCAGCAAGTTCTGGGTCACATGCAGCCCGAAGTCTTCCAGGTACGCGAGAGAGGGAGAAACAGCGCCTCTCTGCCAAAGGAGAGGAGAGCTATTTTTCCCGATTTCCTTTTCCCAGGCCACGTGTGGACTACTTAGGGGCCGATTCTGTGCCTTCGAGAGTAATGACAGAGACCCTTTTACCTCCGCCTGTCTGCAGCCGGGGTATTGTGTAACTGCTTTTCTATAAGCTGTGCAGCCATATTTTTACCGAACGTCGAAAGCATATTACGTAAAACATTAAATTATCACAAACTCACTGAAACGTGCTTAGCAACATCTGCCCAATACGCTGCCGGTCAAAATACTGACAAAATCCATAAAACTAGACAAAGGAGGCGCTAAAAGCTCGGAAAATCTTGTATAAATTCGAATAAAATCGAAATGTTCTTCCAGCTGATGGACGAAATAAAAGCTGGTCTCCAGTACGCATTTCAAACGACGAATAAATTGACCCTGGCCATCAGCGCTTCCGGTCACGCCGGCATGGAGGCATCCATAGGAAACGTACTCGAACGGGGAGAAAACATACTCATTGTCAAGGCTGGACTCTGGGCCGAACGAGCGGCGGAGATGGCTGCTCGACTTGGCATCCACGTACGTATATAATATATTTATGATGAATATACGGGGCTTGTCGGCTCGATAAAGAAACGATGGCGATCTATATCCTCTGTTTACTTTGTGTAATTAGCTTTATTATCAGGGGATGTGAACTTTTTTTCCTAGAGGTTATTCGATCGTCGTAAAATATATTATAATAGGATATGAGCAACGAAAGTTTCATAAATTCCTCTGTAGGTTGACTTTTTTGAAACGACGATGGGTGTTGCTTTTACTCTGAAGGAATTAGAGGAGGCCGTAAAAAAGTATCAACCGAAGGCAGTCTTTGTTGCCCACTCCGAATCATCGACTGGATTGAAGCAGCCGCTGGAAGGGATTGGACCTATTGTTCACAAGTAAGAAAAGCTTTTGTAAAATTTCGAGCAATATTTTCGTGCATTGAAATCCTTCCAATTGAAGCGTGAATCATCTACTTTTGAAAATATTTTCTGTACACTTGCCAACAAAATCGCAATAAACAAAATGAAACCTAATTCCTTTCTACAGGTACGGGGCCCTGCTGATCGTGGACACGGTGGCGTCGCTGGGCGCCGAGCCGTTCTTCATGGACGCCTGGGGCATCGACGTCGTCTACACCGGCAGCCAGAAGGTGCTGGGTGCCCCGGCCGGCATCACTCCCATCAGCTTCAGCCCCGCTGCCGAGTAAGTATTATACATATATATACATATCGGTGTGCACTTCTCTCTCGATACGCCGTGTGTTATTACCGGCGCTCGCTTTCCGACGCTAATTGCAGGCTTACCTGAAAGATGTATTGGTAATTAGGAGGATGCGGATGCTGATTAGAATCATTAGCTTCGAGATGGGGAGGGTTGGGGTTATTGAGGAGGAATTTAATTGGGAGAGAAATATGAGGTTGCTGCGTCACGGCGCGCGTTGCTACTTCGTAAATTGTGAAATGAGCAAAGATATTTATACCAAAGTTGAAGAATCCGGCATTGAAAGACACAAGCTCTCGAGAAAAGTCGAAAACTCGGTCTGAAAACGGGTCTATTAAAAGGCCTTGGCAAACAGGACAGCAGCATCCCGATGCAAATTCCCAATTACAAAGCGTCCGGCGACTCCTTGCGGGCAGACCGCTCGCGCTACGCGCGGAATACCAAATTCGCGAGTCGGTCGTGAGTCCTTTGGCTGGCTGGCTCGCGTGAATCGCGAAAGGAGCACTCACGAGTCGCGCCGGTTATTCCACTGCCCATTTTCATTAGGCAGACGTGTACGGGCGGATGGCGAGGCGAGTTTCGAAATTCGCGCAAAGTGGGATAAGCTGCTGGTGATTGGGGACTCTCGGCAAACAGCGCCGCCTTTCACAAACGTTGGCCCGGCCCGGTTCGGCGAGCTTCGCGATCAAGTTCACGGGTGCGAGCTATTATTGAAGCAAAGGCGCACGCTCGAGTTCTTCTCATTAATTCAGGCTAATCAATTATTTTCAGGCAAAAAATACTGTCGCGCAAGTCGCCCATACCAGTCTTCTACTGGGACATGACTTGGCTGGGCCGCTACTGGAACTGCTTCGAACATCAAGGCCCCAGGCCTTACCACCACACCATCAGCGCCACGCTGGTTTACGGTCTGCGCGAAGCTCTGGCTCAGCTGGCCGAAGAGGGCCTGGCCGCGTCCTGGGCCCGACACGTCGCCGTCAAGGACAAGTTTCACGAGGCCCTCATCCGTCGCGGATACCAATTTTTCGTCAAGGAACCGGAGCACAGACTCAATACCGTCAGCGCGATTATACTGCCGAAAAACGTTAATGCTCCGGTCGTTAGCCGCTACGCTATGGACAAGTAAGTGGAAATAATTGTGTTTTACCAAGTGGAATGCGATGCAGCTTTTGAGGAATTTTTTTTTTTTTTTTGATCAAAAGCAATATTTCGCTCTGGAATTTTTATGCAAATCGACCTAGTCACTAAGTGCAAATGAAAAACGCGCGAAGCGGTAGTGCGAAAGAGTTTCTCTTTGCGAGCATCGACAAAATAGCGACGGATATCCTTTTGAAAGCGCTATTAACGCATGTGAGGATTTTTTTAAAGACCGCTTGCTACCAAGTGAGCACGTTAGCATTACATTTATATGTGTAGGGGAGCCTCGCTCGGGCCTTTACATGTTCGCGATAGTTATTTTGACGTCATATAAAGAATGAGTTACAAAGACGTCGTGTCTTGAATTTTTAATTAGTATCTCATTCCCTTTTGAAGCTGGCTTTTCGAATTTGACTTTCATCAAGCTACTTTATTTTTGCCACCTGAAGCACTTAATATTTTTCAACGTTTTAAACTATGCGATTAATATTTTCTGCATAAAAATAAATAATAATTATATTGATGCTCATCTTGCATTACAGATACAACATTGAAATTAGTGGAGGTTTAGGACCAACAGCTGGAAAAGTCATTCGTATTGGACTAATGGGAGTGAATGCCACACCTGGGCATGTTGATTTAGTTTTGCGCGCACTGGACGAGGCGATGAAGCACGCGAAGAATCATTTATCAAACTTGTAGTCTCAAATCCTAGTTTTAAAGTCTTCCAAGTTCCAAAACATTAACGGATAGTTACTAATACCTGAATACGCTTCTTATAACATACTAGAAAACATTCTCGATAGTCTGATCTAGGTAGCATGAAGTTAATTTTATTTATTTAAAATAATATAATGCACATTCTTGAATTATTTTATTATGAATTTTCAGAAAGACTAGTATTTTGTACATTAAAAACCTAAAAATAATTAAATGAACTGTTTTCATTTATTGAACTTATAATTAAAGATTTTTATGTTTATCATTGGTTACGTTTAAATATTGTCATCTATAGCATAAGTGTGTATTTTAGTGTGTACTTTAAAAATTCCTTACACATGCGTGTGTACTTATGTAGAAAATTTAAGGAAATATATTTTGTTTAAAAGTATACATGATAAATAATGCTTTTACTTGTGTTATTTTCCATACTTTTATAAAAAAATACTGTATTACATTAATATAATGTATAATGTACGTCATTTACTCAATAACTTTAAATAAACTATGACATAACTCCTTGCAGAGTTGCTTTATAACATTCTAAACTACATAGTGGAATACCAGTTTTTGAACAGGAATACTTTTTCAGGTTATTACATGACGAGGCTCCACACAAAACTGCTTTAGATGGTTTTTCTCTAAAATATTGAATTAATAATTCATAAGTTGTGATATTAAAATTTTGTAATTATTATTTTACAATTAAAATAATAATTAAAGTAGTACTTACATTTTTGTTGGAATTAAAGGAAACAATTCTCCTGGTGGTAATGAAATTGAACTGCCTTCTAAATTTACTTTGTACGTAATCAGCGGTACCTGACGTTTAGATATTTTACCTTTTGTTATAACTTTAGATGTTTTAGATTCTTGTTTTTTCAATAATCTTTCCATGGTTTTTTTCTACAAGAATAATTTAAAATTGTAATAAATGAATATTACAATTGAAATTGATTAAAAAATTAACTGTTTACCTTATCTTTTTCTCTTTTTTCATCTGCTAATTGTTTTCGCTTTAAAGATTTTAAAGCTGCTTTTTGAATAGCTTCTGCTGTCATAACTTTTTCTTTGTATCCGGTAGGTAACGACATTAATTGTTCTATACCTGAATTAGGTTCTGTATCAGTCTTACGTTCAAACATTGCTCTTTGCCTGGCTGTCATTAACTTTGGATCTTTAGGCTTAATTTTTTTAAGTTCGTCGTCTACCTGCAATGTAGATATCCATCATTGTAACATGAATAAAATTCAATCAATTCATCATAATAAATGAATTTTTACTTACTTCTTCTAATTTGCCAGATTCAATAGCATCAAGCCACCTTTCTTCTTCGCTACTTGTTCCACTATCTTTACCCTTATTAGTTTTTAAAACTTTTTTCTTTGAAGCAGCTTTTGGAGATAGACCTGTACTTGTACTTGCTATACTTTGATTTGATACTTTAAATATCTTCTCCTTCACTTTTTCAGAACTGCAACAGTAATAATGCATTGATGAAATTTGTATTCTTGTAATTAAATTGTTTAATATTTTACTTTTTTTCTTCTTCTTTTTTAAGTCTGACTTTAAAAGTTTTTTTTAAGTCTGTATTCATAGATATATCCATATAACTTTCTTCCTCCTGTGCTTTCTTTTTTTTATGCTTTTTGTGCTTGTGCTTTTTATGTTTCTTATGAAGAGGCATACTAGTAGAAGGTTCTAAAATCAAAAGATCATAATTATAATATTATGAAAATCTTTCTCACATAAATCGTATAACACACGCATGCCAGATCTCTACAGAATGCAATCATCTGCACTGTGCAAGATGTAGCTTAAATAGATAAAAAAAAATTAAATTGTTTTCAAAACCAATCGTAATGCTTTCTATTATAAAGCTTTATATTTATATTTGCTTTTCTTAAAATAGATTAGGTCATTTTTATTCGTTATAAAAATGCATTAATTAATTAATTTAATCATTAATAATATTAAGTGTGTCTCGGCGGCCGATATAGCGAAATTTCTTTTCGCGTGCGCGAAAACCACAAAAAAGTGTGTAAAAGATAACCCAATCAACCACCAATCCTTCACCGAGTGTGAAAAGTCATTTTTCTCCGTTTTCGATGCAAAATTACTAAAGAAATAATCATTTTGGTCATTAAAAAATCCAGAAAACTTAGGTTAATAAGGTGCAATTTTGCGTACGTTACATCGGCCGCCGAGACACACTCTAACATTAATTAATGATGATTATAAAAAATTATTTTTGCTTTAGAAGAGTTGTCCAATATTTACCAGTATTAACTCCTTCATCTGAGCTGCCATCTTTTGTTTTGCCCATTATGAAATTAATTTAAAAAAATTTAGATTATGGT
Source organism: Ormyrus thymus (assembly GCA_035582935.1). NCBI lineage: Eukaryota > Metazoa > Arthropoda > Insecta > Hymenoptera > Ormyridae > Ormyrus > Ormyrus thymus. The sequence continues at coordinate 3,216 of JAWWEM010018208.1, read as the reverse complement.
TATTATTACGATTATTAAAAAAGCTATCAACTTTTAAAACTTTTTCTTTGTGCGTTTATGGTATTACAAAAATACGTGTTTTTTAACCGAAAGTTAAAGTATAGGTTATGTCACTACATAACGTAGAAAGGTTATATTATATATCATATTCCTCTGTAGATAATTTTGTAAATTTTGCGTTATTACCGGTAGATGTCATTACAAAAACTAAAAACAAAGGGACTGTGAAAGTAAAATGAAAAAATTTGAAATTATTGACTATCTTTTTTTTTTAATGCAATAATTTAAAATATGCAAGATTATCTTCATAGTCCGGGAGCAGAAGGGGTTTAGTGGCCGATGGAGGTCCACGACTCCACCCAAGTGTTTTTTACGTATTTTTTCCTGCTGATCACGAATTTCGAGGGTGGAAGTTCGAAAAATGGTCAGGGAAATTGTTATAAACGATTTAATTGTTTAAATCGCTCTACTGAAATAACTATAAAAGGTATTGGCATGTGAGACATAAATGATTCCTTATTAAATAAGGAATCCATCTGGTTTTTCAAAATTGAAAAAAGTTAAGTAGAACCGAAGTTATTGCAAATTTAATGTAAAAAAGTGCTCTTTTACGCTTATTTTTTTTAATGTCAATTTTTTTCTATTCAAGATATTGAGACTTTCAAACTCTTATTTTGAAGAAAAAACATTGCACTATCGAGCACAATAAGATTTATTATTAAAAAATAACGAATAAATTGTCCCTAGTGCTTCAAAATTGAAAATTTTGCCAAAAATTGTGAATTTAATTTGTTTAAACGCTATTTTCAATTGTTTAAGGTAAAAAAATTGCAAAATAAATAAATGAATGTTATTCTATGTACAAAGAACTAACATTTAGCACACTAATTTTCTTCATTTTCTTCATAGATTCATAAAATTCATTTTATAAATAAAATAACGAAAAAGTGCATTGCGCGACCGCAGATACGATAAGGAACGCAATTGCATTTTCTTGGGTGGAGTTGTGGACCACCATCGGCCACTAAACCCCTTCTGCTCCCGGACTACCAGATATGTACTACAGAAAATAATAAAGCTTTTAGTCATAAAATTAACTTAACAAGGGTCGAATAAAATCATATTAAATGTACGTATATTTTCGTTAAATCCTTTATTACTTAATTATATCATCACATAAATTTGCAGATTCAACGAAGAATCATAAATATATCGATGTTTTTAAATTTTCCGTTTTGGCACTTTTACATCAATAAACTACAAATTTACGTCATAGTGCAATTTTTATATTAGTATTTATCTATAAGAATAAAATTAAGTATATATTTTCAAAAGTACGCATGTAACATGGTAATAATTATTGTATTATCTATCTATAAATAAATATTCGTGAAAACCTTCAATAGTAAATAATTTATTTTTATCAGAGCATGATTTCCACTCAATTTGCACAAGTTTTCAAAAAACTAATGAATTGCAGTTGAAATATAATTCATTAAAATAAAAACATTATGTTACACCTCATTTGATTGAAGATAAGTATTTATCAAATATAAAATTGTTAAATCAATGACAATAGATTGACAATATTTCCGTTTTAATAACGTAGGCCTTGCAATATTCGATTTTCAAGAAGATAATATTCGCTGCAATGCTAATGCAAAATCGTTTCTCTAACAGGTTTGCACTTTTCTAATGTTATGAATCGTACATTTATACTATTACTTTGCAATCAACACTACAATTCTGTAGATTATGTTTAAAGTTACCCTGTTGGATATCAGGCAATTATCTTTTAAATATATTATGTAACCATAACTTTTTTTCGTTTATATTTTATCTTTTAAAATTTCTTGTATCATCAAGAGTAGTCAATGTTACAATATATAATACATTACGTATGAGTAAAGAATATTGTTTATAATTTATTTATTTAATACCTAGTTTTTCCTAAATATAAATTAACAGTCTTGATCAAAGCTAAAACACAAATTAAAACAATTTTCTATTTTATACATGTTTATATAAATTTACAATGATTGCATGTCATTATCAAAATGAAAGATTCTGAACAAAAATTTTTGATAAAAAAAACTTAATTTTAATAAGTACAAAAGGAACATTCACACCTTGGAAAAGTTATGTTTCATTACTTTTGTAAAGATGCTTTAAACTTTTCAAAATATGTTTGGAAATATTGAAGAACTCAAAAGAATACAAATGTTGATTCCCTTGACAAATATTTTTGAACATACAATATTAATAGTATTTCTAAAAAAATCGTGCATTATTGTAATCTTTCAATGAAATAATTTGTCTAAATCTAAAAATTAATATTGTTTTACAAAAATAAATTTAGAAATATTAAGTTTCATTCCGAAAAGGCAGTACATATTAGCTTATGAATTATCTTATCATCTTTTTCCTTTTTTAAGCAGATTTGTAAATAATATTTTTAGATGTAAATAAAGATATTGTTAATTTTATTTTTCAGTGAAATGTATTCTAGAGATTATGCAAAATATTAGTAAAAAATATAAAATTATTAAACACTATAATTTAATTATAAACTCAATTACAGTAATACATTTACAATTAATGAAATGTTAAAAGATTTATTTTGTAATTAATAAAATATTTAATTTACGTTCTTATATTATTTTATCTGTTGTTGATAAATCACAAAAAATTCATAATTCTTATAAATAAGTCGTAATAAATACTTTCAACAGACAAATTTCAGTCAATCTCGTATTAACAAAATAAAAAAAAAATTGATTTCATGAAGCATTCATAACAGTATCTGAATTTTAAAAATTAATTATGTAATTTAAACTCCTTTTTACATTCAAGAAAATTACAAGGTCCTTAATATTCTTTCTATTAGAATGGCATCATAAATTTTTTGACTACTTTGCATGTAAAAGTTTGGCACATAAAATGAATTGAAAATTTAAATAAAAAAAAAAAAGATTTTAAAAGAACTTATTTAAATAAAAAATAATAAAAAATAATTTAAATGTTAAGGATCAATAAAAGTAACAAAATTGGCAATTTTTTTATTAATAATTGAGCTAACCCTTAGAGTTGAAATATTCGTATGTATACTCATTGTTAAGATTACAGCTTACTTTAAAGCTTGAGTATTGATAGTTCATTATTTATAAGTCAGTGCTTGTTTCGTGAATATATTTGTAGAACTAAACAGGTGTAATA
>JAWWEM010018147.1:0-21378 GCA_035582935.1 Ormyrus thymus | reverse complement strand
TACACCGCCGGTAATTACTTCAATTACAGAATCCAAGAAATCCATCGACGCTCGATGTAAACCCCCACAATTCCCCAACTTCCGACAAAGTACCCGCTTAACTTTCCCCCCGCACTCGTCTAATCACTCATCCCTCCGGCGGAGCCAGCTGAAATTACCCATTGCTTTTAACGCCCGCCCGCAGCGTCCGCTCAAAATAACGGAACAAGAGAGGTGCGCGCGCGTATTTCAAAGCCGTAAACGCGCTGCTGAATTATTTCAGGCGAAATTTACGGAGAATAATCCCTTGTTATTTTGGCGCTTTGAATTTGTAGCCGAGGCTCCGCCGCGGAATATGAGGGAGGTTTTTTGCGGATCGTTCCGAGAGTTACGGTGTGACGATCGAAGGCGAAATTGGGTCGAGATGGTAAGTTGGCCGGAAGGGAGTAAATAGCAAGAAGTTGCAGTCGTTTGAGATCCTTGATAACTGCAGTTGATGAGCGTTTTGGCCGAAACCGAGGAGTTCAGTTCTTATCGAAGTAAAAGAAACTCTTCAGAAAGTCAATGTGTTTTTATTTTAAACGCGCAATGCCAGGATAAACCGGGGAAACGTATACGTTTATATATATATATTTTTGAGTTAAGGTCATTATGGTAGCCGGCAAGAGAGACAGAATTATTTCTTTAGTGAGATAAAAAAGGATAGAAAAAATTATGGTAACCTGGTTACCATAGTACAATGAGTGGAAGAAGGATAGAGTTATAGGAGAATAACCCGTCGGGAAGTTATGTATACACTTTATATACACTTTATATACATATTTATACAAATACGTGTATATACACTTTCGATGAGCTTAACTTCGTTTGTGTTTCTTTGACGCGCAACAGAGTCGCCTTTCGGAACAACTGACCGTAAAACAAAGAAGCTAACAAGTTACCGAGTTTACTCTCGAAGAAGGAAACTACAATAAATACTCCAGTAGCAGGTGTAATGAGCTCGGCTAAAAGGACTTGCTGTAACGCCGCGAGCTAATCCAATTCTCTTCCTAAGAGATAAGAAATTTTTTAAAGCCTACGCTGAAAGCTAAGTAATCTACTCTCTTCCGTTTTCCATGAGCTGCTTGAAATTATGCAGAAGTAATTGAGGTTTAAAGTAATTCCCTTTGGTTTTTAAAGCTGCTCGCGTAAATATTGTTTAGTCATCATTTATCGCACAGAAGCTGTAAATGTTTAAAATAAAAAAAAAAACTTACGCAATTTACGTTTAATTTTATATCAATCATTTGAATCATTCAGGCGAACATTAATACTATAAGATAATTGCCATATTACCCATAAAAAACCGGAACGAAAACGTTATAGTTACCACCCATTTATTTCGCTTCCTTCCACCAACGCATAAATCAACCAAAGCCCAATTTCAGACTTCATAAACCCCCAGATCCAAAGCGCCAGTCAACTCGGACGATTCAGCGCCTCAACCGCGCCCATCGCCAGGACCTCCCGCCAGGTGGCATCGCAAAGAGCCCATTCCAGCTCGCCAAAAGAAGAAGAAAAAAAAAAAATTCCAAGCAATCCATTACGGGCGCAGCTCCATCTCCCGCGGCATTGCGCGTATTTCACTTGGCTCCGCTTGCGTGACCTCGTTTGACCTGCAGCAGCGCAAGAGAGAGATAGACATATACATATACGTATATAGACGGTATGCAGTCCTTTCCCTGTTGCTCCCGGCTGACGTCAGCCGGACCGACACTACTGAACGAGTGGAAGAGTCGAGCTCGGGTCGGAAGGGGCGCGATGCCTCGAGTGGCTCTCTTTTTACCCGCGACGTTAATTTTGGCGAGAGGGCTTTGTCAACGCCGGGGCCCTTTTTCGAAGTGGATGCGTGCTTGGGAGGTATTTTTGGACCTCCGGAGGGTCGGGGAACAATGCAGGGAATTCTCGAGATTTATTGTTTTATTAGTTTTGGTATTTTGTAAATTGTTAAATTGGGGAATAAAATATTTGCGCGAACCGGCGATTGAAGCTTTGCAGAGGATTTTAATAGGTCAAAGTAGCTTAGCAACATCTTCCACAAAGATAATCGAATACAACCGCTCGATTCCGCGCGTCAGACACGTTTCCCAACTCGGAAGAAGGCAAACGTACTTCAGCAAAAATAAGAAAAACCGTCGGTCCCTGATTTATTAACGAGCGCAAACGCGATAAAGCAGACAAGCGCGAGAGCTTTTTACGGCGGCTGATTCACACTGCTTACCGACTCCGGCCGTAAATACGATTTTTACGATCGTCCGAGGGGGCGAGAAATGAAGTTTTCGAGGGATATTTGTGGAGAGAGGGGTGGTTCACCTCGGCGCGGATAAAAATAACCGGGTTAATTAATAATGCAGTCCGTTATTCTCCGCGGGCGCGCGGTGTCGTGTAACTTCAACGGCGATCAGTTATTTATCCTAATCGATGGCCTGATGTGTGCGCCTAACGAGTCTGAATATTTCAGCCGCGGCGTGGCTTCTTCCAGTTTATCTAATTCCGGTGTTGACGAGGCTGCAGTTCCGAGGGGGAATTTGAACGAATTCATCGTGTGCGTCTACGTGATGTTTCTCTGTAACGACGCATCGCGGAATTAAGCTGTTGAAGTTCGCTTTCCGTGGCGCAGTTCGGGTCGGTTGTTCCTAAAAAGTGACGCTTCATTCGACGATTTTTATGGAAGAGCTTTTCTACATAATGCATAATAAAAAGCGTCGCTCTAAAAACTGCGAGTTACGCTTGATGGAAATAACTCTTGAAATAAAGTTGACTTAACAGCGTTCATCGCTCATACTGTATCGCAGATCTGAATTGCAAATTGAGTTTTTTAAGGGAGTATCGAAGTAAACCCAATAAGTGCAAAATGCACTTGAATAATAAATATTTATTTAAATTCGAAGTTTCCTGATGAAGAATTTCCCGAATAGTAATAGGCAGGAAATTATTCGCGCCAGACGAATGTTTCATGAAAATAAATTTGCGCTTTTTCCCCAAAGATACTTAGAAACTTGTATTATATTTTTATTTTGAAACTTCAGAGCGCAATCAGCCAAAATTGTATTTATTTATTTAAAAATAAATTTAATGTAGTTCTTTCAGATATGACTATTTTAAATAATTATACGTACAATGGCAAAAGAAATCTGTGCTATCAGTGAGCTTATTCCCGCGCGCTTTTCCAGACTTCTCTTGAAAAGCTCCAATTGAGACGGATCGCCTTATTCCTGGCGCGTCGAGCGAGAAAGCAACGCTGACCTATAAAAAAGAAAAAGAATCCGGGCGATTCATCCGACGTGACAGCCCCAAAAGACAGCGGGATAATTGACGTCAGCGCGGGTTCAGGCACCTCTCGGTCCCCCTCTCCCGCTAATGCGAATCAATTATTTATCGGCCTCGGCGCCGCGCGGCGCGCCTCTATTATGCATCGCGCGATCGCAATCACGAGGATCCGCCGGCTCCGATCTAATTATCCGCAGGTATTCTCGCGGCGCAATTTTCCCGGGAGCGCGTTTCGGGCCTCGCAATTACCTCGCCGGGAATATACCCGAGTGGTTTTGTCATTTTTGGAAGGTTTCATTGCGGTGAGGGGGGGGGGGGTTATTTTTGAATGCTGTTCGCGAGGTAAGGTAGTTTTAAAAATACTTCCTTTCTTTACTAACTTTTACTTCTTACTCTTTACCAATTGAGCACGAACGCCATTCGAAGTAAACACCCTACCAAACTGTGCTCAGCCTACTTTCCAAATATCCCCTTCCAAAACGTTCACTCGCAAAACAAAACCAGCTAGTCAAATCAAAATAGCACTCCCAAACCGTCAGCCCGATTCTCTCCTTTCAAATCCGAAAACCCACTTACCGACTCCTCTCTCTCTCTCTCTCTCTCTCTTTCTCTCTCTCTCTCTCTCTCTCGAGCAGTCGGAAATAAATTCCCGTGCGGCTCCGCGAAACAGCGGAAGAAGAGGTGCCCGCATGCATAATCCGGCAGCGGCGCAGACGCGCCGAGGATAAAAGAGCCTTGAAAATATACAAATGAGTCCTTCGCCGAGCCGCTCACGAGCTCATCGATTCGCGCGCGCTCCCGAGCCTAGAATGCTAATGCCTGCGGTCGCGCGTTCGTCTTCCGAGCCTCGATTATGCGTCTTTTCGCCGGCTCCTCGAAATGCCGGAGCGCCCGAGGTACAAATTAAGTGTGGACCTGACTTTCGATGGATGGTGGCGCAGTTTCTTTCTAATTTTGACAATGCGGGCGAGCAGTAGATGTATGCTTTTTTAGAAGTATATAAACTTCTGTAATGGGGGTAGATTTAGAGTGAAAATTTACTGTATCTCTACAAATAAATAAGTAATTAAGTTGAGAAATATAAGCAGCAGCGTCTGTTAATGAATTACACGAAATTTCAGTCTAACGGAACAACGAAAACAGTCGTCCGTTTATATATACACTGGCAAGAACAGTAAGACTCGTCCTGTTTGCTCGCAGCTTCTGGCAGAATACGCTGTTTACACTCGAAACACATCTTGCTTTTCTAGACAAAACCTGAGGCACGTATCCCAAAATAAATTCGTATCCCACGGCGGCGTAAAATCTCGCAATAGAATACCCCGATATACGCAAAGAGGAGAGAAAAGGCGCCCCCTCCCCCTCGCTGATGCTTCGACGACAGCGACGGCCTCTCCGGCACTTTTTTCGTCAAGAACGTGTTCGCATCTCCCGTCAACCAGTCAGTTGGAGTGTGTGCTTGACTTGAGAGGGAAGAAGCTTTAGAGCGGCCGTCAGTGTCGGTGGAAGTGTCAACGACAAAAAAACGGGTATACATTCTTTCATTTCTTTCGTTTGTAATCGAAGGTTTGTAATAGTATAACACTTATCAGTCTTGGCATTGTAGCCAAAGATACACTTGTCTCTTAGCCCTCTCTGTTGCCGGTAAACCTACTATTTCCGACTACCAAAATCTTCTTTTATCTATCTGCAACAACAGCTCATTACCAAACCCAAACCTTGCCGCTTTATCGGTATACCAATCACTCATTACGCTATTTCACCCCACCCGATCCCCCCCCCCCGCAGGAAAATACTCCCGAGCGCCCGTATCAATCGCGGCGGCAGACGCCCGCGCGGACGAAACAGGAGACCGGCCAAGGATTAGACCCGACGCTGACAGCCCGAGTGTATAGGACCGCGGCGCACGCGATGCCGTTAACGTCGGCGCATAAATCCTCGCGCTCTTTTTCCCGTCGCGTCTCCTGAATTACGGCACGCCGCCTGCGGTACCCCCCCCCCCCTCCCGGGGAAAAATGCCGCCCCCCGACCATAAAGGCCGGGCTGTTTATGGAAGCGCGGATGGGACCGCGTGCCGCGCGGTAATGAGGATGTTAGAGGATGGGTGGAGCTGGGGGGGTTCAGTTGATTTTCCGCATTTGTGTTTCGAGGGATGAAAGGGGTTTGGAAAGAGGGAGACTGTGAGCGGTGAGCTTTTTTAGTATTTTTTATTACGGGCTTCTTCCCTCGACCCGGCTAACCCTAATAAAAAATGATGATGATAATTATTGCGTCTCCTATCGGTTCCAATGCAATTAAAACATTCCTTGATTACTTTTCTTTTTTTTTTCTTCTAAAAATAGCGATTCGTGTGTGTGAGGTGTGAAAAAGCGATTAAATTGTTGCGCTGCTGGAAAAAGAATTTCAAAGAGGAAATATTACTGTAACTTTTTTATTAAATCAAAAGCTTTTATCGCGGCGACCCATTGGTTCCGCGTGAACATTTTTTTTCCAAAACAAAGAAAAAGGCCCTCTGACAAAAGCAATTCACCTAATCCTTTACACGTACTTACTTATTGATTTTTAAATCTGCAACCACGAAAGCGATTAACGAAAATTTAACTCTTCCTGCGCCATCTGTTCGCAAAAACGCTGTTTCCAAGCTCAAAAAGCGCATCATCTGCATTACATAAAGGGGGCGACGGGGAAGGAAAGGGGAGTGGGAGGGGGGCGGGAGTCGGGGATCCTGGCAACTTTTATTCGCGCGGCGCGACAAGGGAAGAAATTGCCTTGAGCGCAATATTCGCGACGTATATCGCGCTTCGCGCGCAGGCTTTATTGTCGGGGTGGTGGCTCCGGGCTTTTTACGTTCGCTCCGTTATTAATAACTTTCTTTGTGGCCGCGGCTGTTTATGCGCTTTCGACGCCTCGGCTTTGTCTCATTTATCGCGGCTGTTACGCCGGAGGGATCGCCCCGTGCAGGCGGAAGCAGCGATCGCTTTTTCGGCGCGGGTGCTCGAGGCTCGCGCGCTGACGCTCGCGGGAGCGGGCTTTTTAAACAGTCGGGATGTAAAGAACGAGGTTAGAGCGTCGTTTTGTCGAGGTGACGTCAACAGTTAATACGGGGGTGGCGAAGGAAATCACAATGTACGGAATTGATGTCAGAATTCTAAAGCTGCGTTAATTATTTTACGTTCGTGACTCGTTCGAGCGTTTTTATCTGGAGTGTAAAAGATGTTATTTACCCTTTCAGCGTAAGTTGAAACATCGATGGCGATTGAATTGATATTAAACCGATAAAACATGATGCAATGAGCGCCCTTCGTATCCATCATTGCTTCGTATACAGGCATCAAGAATGAGTTTCAACTTAGCAGATTATATTTTCTAGCCTCGGGTTCACGATCGATTTATATAACTCGAGCGTCAATATAAGGCAGAAATTATTTATCGACTTGTCGAGCGCGAGCTGAAATTCGTTTATACGTCAATTCGCGCCGTCTAATTACGAAAATAGCGCGCGGATCGATGAGACATGAGAAATTCATGGGCAATTTTCACGACCCGGACCTGCGTTTGTACATCCTGTCGCGCTTTCCATGCTTATCGCGACCGGCCTCAAACGTATACCTTAAATACTTCAATAAGTCCAAATTTATCTTGTCAACTTGCACTACGTGCTCTGCTCGTTTTGTACGTTATTTCCACGCTGGTATTGGTATTAAACAAAATGTTTTGTGTTTGATGACGTTGCTGAGTAACATATATTAGACATCTGTTCACAATTCGTAATATTTTCATTTTTACGCAAACGTGAACCAGAAACCACTTTGTAAAGAACGTTACCGTATTGGCCCGATGCAGCAAATAACCTCAAAAGGTTGTGCTGCGATATTTCAAAAATCTTTACGATCCCATTAATACCAGGAGCTGTCCTGCTTTCGAATCCTAAATCTCTCTCTGAACACTCGAAAACAAACAACGCTATAAAAAAGAATTTATTAGCCTTTGAATTTGCGCCTACATCGCGTGAACCGACGCCGCCTCGTCTTCGGTTTGGCAGCGAAGCCTCGCCACGTCCGTTTACGGCCATCGTCAAAAATATTATTTTTCCCCCTCCCCTTCCGTCGGCAAACACGACTCGGAGCTTCGCGCATATCGGTGCTAATTCCTCGGTAGAAACGGCACCATTATAATGCGATTACCACGCGGGAAGATATTTAGAGCATAGAGACACAGACAATCGATAGTTTAGTGGAACGAAGCTCATCGACTTTCTCCGCTTGCGACTGCAAAAGCGCGAGAACGAGAGCAGCGCACGCATTTTCTTCTTCTTCTTTTTTTTTTGTTTAGAAAAACCTCAGAAATTATGTAAAGAAGCAAGCCGCAAAGCCAAGCCGGGGCTTGAATTACATGACGCTGCGCCGTATCGATTGTCTTCTTTAGGTCAATACTTGCTTCTGTGTCCTTGGAGTCGAGAGACTGCTTTTCGCCTAGAAAAAGAAGTAACGCTTTGTAGCTACTTGTGGATCGAGTTTTCGAAAGAGCAGTTAGCCCTATTATGAATAAATTAATATGCACGCTACTCTCGCTTCTAGACGGAGAAAAAAGAGAGGGGCGTCAGCTGCAGTGTAGTCGGCACACTCGAGGTCTATTTTCGCGAGAGTCATTCTTGCAAATTAGGATATCGATCGTTAAACTGCAATCGGAAATGAGAAGCGACGCGGACGCGAGTCGCGGGAACTTTCAGAGAATGCGGCGTGCATTCGATACACCGGAGGCGCAACAACAACAACAACAACTCCAGTATCAATGCTCGAGATTCGAATGTACAAAGTTCGCTAAACGCGTTGAACGTTATACGACAGTTGGTTCCGTTATTTTGGCGGAAGTTGCCTTTCATTGCTCGACTCGGCAACGGAGCACGATTCGTTAAAAATGCACGCGGACCAATTAGTCGAGAGAACATTAGGGCGGTGACGGTTTACATCGGAGTTGATCACATAATGCGATCGAGACTTTATGAAATGATAATTCTGCGCATTCTTCATAATTTAGTCCCATCTAAGCGGTTCTATTGTGTTTTGAATAGTTTACGAACCTCTGGCTTCCCCTGTCGTGACAAGCAGATTGGCCGATCAATCGATACGTAAACGAGATAAGTATTGGAGATTAATAAAACGTCGCTCTCTTATTGTGACAACTTTACCACAAAAGGGTAATCGATATCATTGGAATAACGCGAATTCGACAAGAATTACAGGTCCATTTGACCGCTAGGTGGCGCAGCGTCCAGCCGCATTATCCCTCGCGTAAATCGCTGACCCACGGTGCTCAGCCAACAATTAACGACATCGTCGTTCTTCCAGTTGCCAGAGCCCCCTTTGCATAATACCCCGTAAAATCGGCGAAATTGCCGTCGCCGTGCTCGGAGCCAGGAAGCGAGACTGGCACGAGAAGACACGGCTGCCCCCCCTCGGCAGTGTGTCACGGTCGCGGGGAGAAGCGACGACGTTCGGCATCGGAAGGTCATTACCATTAAATCCCGGCCGCCGAGGCCTTGAGCCGATTTAATGCGCGGCGCGGTTATCGTATCGATAATAGGGAAGTCTGTGCCGCGCCGCTGTGGAGAGAGCCCCGGGCAATGTCAGCGGCGCACGCAGACCGACGACGCTTAGCCTGGCTCCCCGTGAGGGCCCGGCTCCGGGGGCTTCGGCGATCAGCTGACGATGCGATATCGCCGCGGTAGCGATGTTTACGCGCTGCCCGTGATGTAAGAGTGGGGTCGGGCGGGCAGAGGGTTTGTTTGGAGGTGGGCTCGTTTTCGGACGAGCAGGGAGATAATAGTAATTGGCTGTTGAAATGCAGGTCTTTGGAAATGCACGGGTGAGTGAATGAATCTTGAAAAGTAATTTACAGCTGCATTCGAGCTGTTTGGGGAAAATGAAAGTGGGTCAGATGGGGTGAATTTCTTCATAAATTTCGAACCTAATGAAAGCTGCTCGGGGATTTCTTCAACTCGAAAGTGCGGCAGCTATTTTTAGGTAATCAAGAGAAAGGGAAGAATCTTATTTCTCTGCGGAAGTCGATCGATTTTTGTTTACTCCATTATTACGATACTCTCATGCTTTTCCGACATCTGCAGGCAGAGTGTATTTGAATCAGAAAATCGATCGAAGTAAATCTTTCAGGAGATTGACCCAAAAAATAAATTGAATCGCAGAGCCTTTATATATATATATATATATCTATATATAAAACTGATATTTAATCGTCACGAAAGCAGACTGGAAATCATTTTTGATTCCAGATTCGAGATTTGCCAATATCGACACGAGGCATATGTTTTAGCGACACTCTTTATTTTCCAACTTTTATCAGTGCGACGTTAGGAAAAATAACTTTACGAGGGAATAACTGGGAAAATACTTCGAATAGAATCTTTGTTTTTTAAAAAGAGATCCTTATCAGTCAAATACTTTAGTTGCTGAGAGTTTGCAGCTGATTTTATTCTTTTGCACTCGAAAAAATCGAATTGTCGGTATAAACAATGGATTTCTTTTCTCTTGTAATTTAAAAAACTTTTGTGACTTGAAATTGATAAATCTATGGAACCTTTTGGGAGCCATTTTACTTCGTCGTACGTACATCTCTAACCATGTAGGTAAAGACCGATAAAATGGATCCCAGTAGGATAGGATTCTATCCGAACTTTGAAATTTTTTATGGCGCGCCAAATAAACGCTTACCTAAAAGTATGTATAAGGTGTTCCGATAAAGTGAGAAAAAACTTTAGAAAAAATAGATCGAGCACTGAAGAGGCCCTGATGGATTATTGATTATTTTCCGTCATTCCTTTAACTTCGTGAGAGAAGTAGTAAAGAGAAGTTCATTTTGTAGAAGAAAATGCCGCTAAAAAAGTTATTCGCGATCGAAGATAAGTATTAAAAAACTTTTATAATTATTTAAGAGTTACTAAATTCAAAGAAGACTCCAAAACTTTTTAATTTTAACATCGCATAATAAGATAAATAAATTACACAAAGCCCACTGCTTACGAAAAAAATCGATAGCCTTAACATTTCTTCAAACCAGCTAAAGCACCAACATTCCCTTATCTCGACCGCAACTTCCGCCTCCTCCTTGCAAACCCCCCCTCAGCGAGCTCTCTCGTCCCTCCCCCGCCAACCGTCTTCTTTCAATTTCGCGGCGCATTACAGTTCCAGCAGCAACAGCCGGGGCCGAAAAAGGCGGCCCGCGAAACCCAATACGCTCTCGGGATTCGAGCGCGGAAAATACTCCCCGCGACAATCGCGAGAGCGCGCCCCCCGCGCACACAAGCCGCCGCACAATTCCGGCCGCGGCGCAGGCCAAGTTTGCCGTACGTCGCCGCGGGGGGCAGCTTGTAAACTTGCCTCTCGAAGCAGACGGAGGCGACCCCGCGCCCCCTCCCTCCCGCTCCTGCTCCCGAGAGACTCTCGAGAGCGAGCTTTCCCACCGAGACGCTCGCGACGTTTGACCCGCTTTCGGAAAAAGCGGGTGATCGCTCGTCGATGCTGGGATCGTTTTGAAAGTCGCGCGGGTTTATCGGGCGGAAGGGTCGGGCGGAGCGTTGGTGTTCGTGGCTGCTTGGCTGAAGTACTGCTGTGGCTCGAATTGCGCTGTTTAGGGAAGGTCGTTGGGATTGAAGGGTGGGTGGAAAATGGGGCTTCGTTTTCAGGGCGTAAGTACTGAATTGTTCTTGCGTAAAAATTCCTTTGTGTATTTTCTTGAGTTGTGATTCTAGTTTTTATTCGCAAATATATATTTATTCCAAAAAGTAAGGATCGTCGGAAAATGGAATACTCGATCAAAACAGATCTAAAAATTATTCCTTCGGCGTATACAGGCACTTATTTTAAGATTTCTTCAAAATTTGAAGTTTCAAATGCGCGACTGCACCTTGTGTATCTTTTATAATGTATCTCGTAAACAGAAACTGCTCAATGTATCAAAATGTATGCGCGTATGTAAATGATGAGTAATAGCTCCGGCTTGATCCCCAATGGGCGATAGAGATAATGAGAAACGACAACTAGACAGTAACGAACCCAGTAGGAATATTAATGAGACCAGCTTTCTTTCCCCGTTCACGTATTGCATCGACATTTTATGATGCATAATGACTGTTACCTTTAGTTAATTATGCATGCAAGTATAATAGTTTGTATTAATTAAACTGTGTACGCATAATATTATTAATAAGCAAGGGAATTTGTATTTATTTACCAAAAAAATTAAATTAGTGCTGATGACAACCTTCTTGTTCTGTTTCAGGTGAGAAACGAACGTTCATTCTATCTCTATTCCCAATAAAATACAGTGAGTGCTACAAATTTTTGAAATATTCAAACCAAAAACGACCCTCGATTTCTATTTCAATAAAAACCTTTTTCAAAAACACGTTTACTGTCACCAAAATCCATTTGATCGGCAAAAAAAAAACAAAGCCTTCCCATTCGAACGAACCCTTCTTTGTTCGCGAAAATAAAACCCCACCCGCGAGCACGAGCCTCTTCGCGACCCCGCGACGATTCGAAAAAAAAAGCGCAAGCTCCGCCGTCGAGCACACAGAGAAACAAAAAATAGCCGCTCGCTCCTATTTACCGAGCGAGAAAACAGCTCCGAAGCGCCGGCGGCGACCGATGGAGATAACCAAAGCGGTGCGCTCTCGCGATTTGTCTCTCTCTCTCTCTCTCTCTCTCTCTCTCTCTCTCTCTCTCTCGCTCCCACGCAAATTCAAGAAGTGAAATATCGGAAAAGATTAGAGGAGATTATAGCCGGGCCGTAGAACTGCACGCGCGCGCACTTATGTAAGCGCTCGTATATAAGCCGAGCATTGAACTCGTCGGGCTCGGAATCGTTACGAGCCGCGGATTTGACGTCGGAGGAGCGGCTCAAGTGGAAACAAGCTATAATCAGGTTTTAGACATATTACTCCGGCTGCTGCTTAACGGAACAAAGCGAGCATGTTTGAGAAATGTAACGACGTGGCCTCAATCGTTTGCCGTGCAAATAGGCTTCTGTGGACTGACTCTCTTCTTGTTTTTACGTGCCGGTTTCGTTTGCTCTGCGAACGCTCTTTTAATGCGTTATCTGCTGTTTATTTTGGGAGGCTAAATTGTGCACTCAATTTTGCGCGCTCGTAATTTCAGAAAATAAATGTACAGAGGATAATCTTACCGCCCAATAATGAAACGAAGACTTTGCTTTTGCGAAATAAAATATGATGCAAACTGTTTAAAGCCTTATTGTACTTGCGACTGTTTCAATGTTTTTATTGTTTCATCGGTTATTTCAAATACGAAAAATATTTTTAAAACAATGTAAAAGTGCATCAAGTCCTTTTCATAAAATCATGCAAAGCGCGCGCATATACAAGTTTTAAAATCTCCATACCGAAGTTTCACGAATTTCTCTTAAACGAATGAAAAAAAATAATAATAACAATTTCAACCTGCCCCCCCAAACCACACGCCAACATTCTCAAAACGAGAACGCGTCCATACATGAATGGAGCGCGTCCTCAATGAAGCCCCGGCGCACACGTGACGAAAAAGCGGGGTGAGGGCGTAGTCCCGGCCAATTTGCGCGTTATTCCAGCTTGAAGCAGCGGGCCGCGGTAATTGGGGGCTCGGCGGAGAGGGGGTCGACGTCCTCTCCCGCGTGCCAGTAGGCCCTCGACGACCGCCGCCTCTCGCGAGCAGTAGCTTCCTCGCGCAGACGCTGCTTTTCGGCGGGTTTCATCGAGCGTTCGATTGTTTGACGCTTGTCGAGGGCGCTCCGGTGGAGGGTCGCTCTTCGATGCGGCTGGATTGGCGGAACGTTTGCGGAAGGCGAGGTGCGGAGTGGGGGTGTTGTCTGAGGTGCTTGAAAGAGTTCTGGACGGAGGAGGGAGTGGAATAATTGCGCGGGCTCTGGTTAATCTTGCTTTGAAAGTAGCGCGGAGGAGGATGTTATTATGTAACTGTTGTAAGAGGAACGTGCGAAATCAGCACCGGTCGACCGAGCTTTTCGAAACTTGCATTTCAATGAAAAATAAGCTCCTGCAAGTATTGTTTCCCTCGCTTCATTTTATAATTCGTAAATAAATTAAAATACACTCTCATTTTAGTGCTTCTAGTTTAGAAAGAAAAACGTGCATCGACTTTCTAAGCATCCAAGTAACCCCGATCTCCAAAAACCCCAAATCGTCCCGACACAAAACTTTTCCCTCCAATTACCCCACTGCCGACAAACAAAACAAACGCACCGCGCCCCTTAAAACAAAAAAAAAAAAGAAAAAGAAACAAAAGTAAACCCGCGACAATGCTCGCTGCTCGCCTGCCGTCCGGGTCACTTACCCTCGGCGAAGACGGCCGCGCTGCGAGGGGATGCGACGCGGGCCAGGTCGCACGCGGCCATTACCTCGTTAGCCGACTGACGAGTGGCGCTGCTCGAGCGCGAGCTCGCCCGCGGCTGTAGGTGAATTGCGCAGCGAGGCCCGCTCGAGAGGCCTTTAATTCCCCGGCCGACGGGGAAACGAGCTCCGCTCGCTGCAGCGGGAAGAAGAGATGTTTGACAATTGGTACGAAGTTTTGGGCTTACAGCTTTCCCGCGCGCTCGGAAGAATTATCTGCGAGTTATTTTGGAGAATCGGATCTTTAAAGTTCAAAGGTTGAGAAAGCTTCGGACGCGCACAGCCCTCTTTCAAACAATGACGACGGTTTTATTATAGTAAGTGCAATGGCTCGGGAACGTTACTAAGAGAAGTAGGACAACTGGTTTTTTAATTAATTTTTATTACCACATTGCAAAAGTACTTATTTTATTTATTACACTACCCTCATTTTTTCTCACCCTTTCGCCTGATAATTAATTTCGCCGCTTCTAGTTACGCATCACACAAAAAAAGAAGACGCGCGTCACTCTCGCGTCCCGCGTAAATATCACCCCGATTCATCCTCTCCCCCAGCCCTCGAAACCCGCTCGCGGAAGCCCCGTCACAGTTCTGACACGGCTCAGACGCAAGACGCCACCGGGCGAAGAGCGCCGAGCCGAGAGCGGCGCGATCGGCGTGAATCGCGCGCCTCGCGTCGCTCGCGAGCATCGATCCGGGCGCGAGAGAGCTATTTTCGTCCTGGTGCGGAGCCGCGATGCGTTCGAAGAGTCGAGACGGCTGCTGAATTTCGACCTGTCGGCTGCTGAGAAAATGCGCCCGCGATCGGCTCTCCGGCCCCCCGACGCCGGGGGGAAATGTAGACGGGCTTTTGTAAATCGATTATTCGCGATTCGGCGATGGGAGAGATACACAGCTTTTCCGGGCGGTGCCGAGAATTCAGCCGAGGTGCGCTCGATTCGGAGGGAAAGATTATTTATTCAAGCCGATTCGGTGGAACGGACGGCGTATTAATTAACGCGTGAATGCTCTAATTGATATACGTATAATAAAAGCGATATTTTATTCAGGGCGCGGAGCGGTATTAAAAGCAGAGAGATCGATTTTCAACGCGAATCTCCAATTTGGGGGAATGTAGGTGAATCAAACCAGTTTCCAACCAGTGGATAAAAGGGTTATCGAGTAATAAAGCAACACGTTCGGCCCGATAGTAATTTATAAAAAGGTCAACAGTCGGAGCTTATTTTTAAACTGCACAATCGTTCTATTTTCGCAATTGAACTGCTTCTCTTTTTGCAGAGGCGTGCAACTTGATTGACGTTGACAAAGTCGAGGCGCGCGCCGAACAAATCAATTGAATCTACACGTTACCTATACTATTGATGCGCCAAAGGGAAACGCGGCTGATTTTACTCGCTTTGCTCGTTCGGGATTTTCCGCGAATCCATTTAAAAGAAAACTCGGGGAAACGCTTTTTTTCAAGGTACTTTTTCCTCCCAGAATTACCACTTTAACATTGGTTGTAAAATTTTTATTTCAGCTTAATGCAACGTGATTTAAAATTTATGCAAGTATCACATTACAAAAGAACGTTTTAAATAGTAGATTTATTCTTGAAAAGATGGCTGAAATCGAAAAAATTTATAGCCCTCGCACTCTCATATAAATCTGCGTAAATCAAGTTTATCTAAACCATCCTTTAATGACCTCCTCCATAAAACTATTCCGCAGTCTTCAAACCGCGGCGGAGGGAGCTATTCGAGCCGTCTATCAGCCCGGCGATCTCGGAGGGAAAAAAAGAGAATCTCCTCAATCTGTCGTCAGATAAAGTTGAAAACCGCGAGAGAACCGCTCGCTCGGCGCAACTCGGCGCGCATTCCCCGATGGCTCGGCGCTTCAATTTAAAGGGAAATTCTTGGAACTTTCGCGGCGTCGCGGCACCCGGGAGCAGAATTAGCCCGGGCGACTCGTGAATTCTTCAAAGGTCCGCGCGAGCCGCAAAGTTCGACGTTTGACTTTCGCGCCGGAGTCGTTCGAGCGGAGGGCTGCTGCGGTGGAAACTGTGTTATTGGGGGTTTTTAACGAGCGGGGAAAGCTGCGCGAGAAGGAACGCGTCGGTGTGATTCTCCGAGTTTTTTTTGTTACAGTTACGTTCAAAAACGAAATTGTTAATTTATAATAATTCTATTTCAGAAGACAAAGACTAAATTTGGTGTTAAAACTTCATATTTATTGATAATACTTAAAAATTATTTGCCATTGTTATCAATAATTTAGATTTTTTAAACATTGTATAGCCTTCTATTCAAGAAAAAATTTCGAGTTAATTAATTAAAGGCTCTAAAAACAAGTAAATAAAGCTTCTATTCCACGGCATTGACAACGATTTCTCCCCTCGAAAAACTTTCACAATTCTAAGGACTTCTCCCGCGCGAAACAGACGATCATCATTAAAAGCCAAAGATAATGATTTCCCGTTAATACATCATTAAAACCAGCTGACAATTTCAGCGCCTCCGCTGAAAATAACTCCCCCCCTCCTCGCAGTCATTGTGCCAATCTGCGCGCACGCAGCGCATCCATTGAAAATTAACGAACGACGCTTCTTTAGAAAAGGCATCCACTTCCAAGTAAGCCGCCGCGCGTTTTCAGAATTCCGAAGTAACGACGATAATAACGAGGTTATCGCGTCCCCGCGCGCGCGCGTGTGTGTATGTGTGTGCGTGTGCGTACATTTTTAAAAAACATCGATTCTCCAATCCGCAGCTATAACCCAACCCCCAAGCCGCGAGCTCAAAGGGAAGAGCTCTCGCGCTACTTCGCGTCAAGATTGATTTTCCTCCTTATCCTCGCGAGTTCCTGCGAGCATACTTGCTGTCGGTTTACTTGCCCGCTTTGCGAGGGTGTTTTTTCGAGTCTTTATTTTTCTTACGTCGCGATTTGCTCGGGGAGGAAATTCGGTTATCGAAGGCGAAGGTGGGCTGCTCAACGGGAGGGCGCCGAATGTTATTTCGTTGCGGGACGTATGAAAATGCGGAAGCGGACGCTTCTGGGGCTCTGGATGCGGTGTGATCGGTTTGCCGAGGCAGTGTGATTTTAAAGTTTCTAGCCGCTGCGCCGAGTCGTATTTGAATTAGTCAATGTATTTGATGAAAATGTTATTCGAGAAATCTGAAACGGTGCCTGGTTTACACTAAAGTAAGTATCTTCATAACCTTCTTTACCTTCCCGCAAAAGATAGCTCTAACTATAGCTTCAAGAGCTACGACGAGAGTAGAGCTGCGCTTATGAATAACGAAATTATTCTTACTCTTAAACCTTACCTTCGACACAGTTCGAATGCAAAATTGGCCGTATGCCGCTAAGTTGTTTCAACTATCTTCGGCGGCGGCTGCAGTGGCCAAGTTACGTTCGTTTAAAAAGAAACGGAAGTGTAAAATCGCCAAGGTCGCCTATAAGAGCGATTATCTTACAGGCAACGTAATTATCGAGACCTAAAAGTACTGTCTTCTGCTCCATTGATTATTAACGGTTAAATCGGACGATTCTATGCACCGGTTTCTGATTATTTGATCGACGCAGCAGGTGTCACAGTTGCTAAAACTTACGCTAAAGCTCAGCACGATCAGAGAAGCGAATTGCACGCGTTAATTCCACCTCATCTATTCCTCGATTCCCGTAACGAAGGTCAATAAGGCGCCGGTCTTTCGGGAAACGATAGCTTCGTTGAAATTTCGCGGCAGGAAAAGGCAGCGGGAGGGACGAATAATGGGTAAAAGTTCAGGCCGGGAATCGAGACTAAGGAATTAAGCTTCGAATTCATTCGGTAACCCCGAGCGGTAATGCATACGATTTCTTAACGTATTTACAAGCGGAAATCCAATGAAAGGCTTCGGGAGAGCCGAGGCGAGAGCGATTTTCAAGGGTGACTCGGTGGCCGTTGTTGCATTACGAGGAAAGGCTTTTCGAGCTCTTAGCCGCGATTCCCGGGGAGGGAATTCAGCCGATATAATGCGGGCTTCGCGCAAAAGGAAATAATTGGGAGCTGATCGTTGAAATGAAATGTTTTGCGGGGAGCGGCTAGTTTTCTTAATCGCCGTGATTTTTGTGCTCGTTTTTCGTTTCGAGAAGAGTTTAAACTGTACCCTGGTGGAAGTTTTCACCATCATTTCGTCAGTATTTGACCGATATTTTAAAAATTGGCCTAGTTTAAAAATATTTATACCACTCTAACTTCAAAGTCACGACTTTGACTTATTTATCGGTGCTCGTAAAATTATGTTCGATACTATTAGATAAAAATTAGAATCATGTATTCAATTTTGATCGTTATGTATTTGAAACTTTATCTTGGGGCCTGTTCAAGCTTAACTCGCGAACCTCAAAAAAAGCTTCAGAATATGAACACGTAAGTCTCTGAATGCTGAAGATAGGAAGTTCGGAGATTACAAGCTTCAGTTCACGTGGGTTCACAGACTCCGAAGCGACAGCGTTAAAGCAGGCCTTTCGACGCGCCTGTCGCGAAGGCGATCAAAAGTAAGCTCGACGAAACAAAGTCGATGAAGATGACGCAGCACCGGAAAAAACATAGCCACCTCGTCGATCGCAGACACCGCTGGCAGAAGGAGATTCTTATCTACTTTCATTGCACAATTAGATTTTTTGTCTCTCAAGCGCCTCGAACTTAAGAACTCCTCGAATCGCGCCGCTTACCTATAAGCACAGACTACTCCTCGCGGACGCGATAACAAAAGCGGCTCGATAAAAGCGCGCTTCTGAAGTCGCTCTCGAAATGAAAAAGGGTAAAACTTTCCCGCGAAGCTGTAAAGCCGCGCTGAATATTTCAGGAAACGCCTACTTTTTATACCTCGCAATTAAAAAAAAAAAAGGAAAAAAAAAGATCCGAACCGGCCCCCGTCGCCCCGGTCAAGGGCTCTCTCGCCTCGCCATTTTCGAAATTGACAGGCCGCGGAAATCGAACGTCCGGAAGGCTCGAAGTGTATAAAACGCTATTGATTACAGGTTTTTTTTTTTTTTTTTTCAGCCGCCTCGGCGAGGTGCTCTCGCGTGATTGGCTGGGCAAACACGCGCCCGGGAATTTTCGAAATTACAGTTAATTGTTAGGCTGCCGCTGTCGGGAAATCGATGGGGTAATTGCGTACTCGAGGTAAATAGACGCGATTTTACTTGATTTAGGCAGAAAACTATTCTATTTAGCTGAAAACGCAGAGCTCGAAAGCTTTGTGCCGTTTTCAGTTAAATTTAATACCTTGATTCAATAGAACGAAAATTCATTTGAAAGAGCACTTCCGATGATCGAAAAATTGCATTTGCCCCAACACATACGCGTCGTTCTCATGTCAAACAACCCAATACGTCAACCAACCCTTTACACCATCAAATCAAAAACTACCCATTATCGCCTCTTATCCCTTCGCAGCAAAGTATCGGACCCCTTTTCATTAATTCAAAACTACACCCCGTTGTTCCAATAATCGACCCAAAAGTCTCGCAACGAACGCCGGCGCCTCTCTCCCCTCATCGGCGGCGACCCAGTCGGCCGCGCGTAAGACAGTCTTATGAATGTTTCATCTCTGCCGCGCCATCGATCGGCGCGGCGCGGCCGTAATCGGCCGGCTTTTACTGCAGCCTTCACCCAGAGACTCGGGCACGCGCGCACCCACGCCGAGCGTGAACCTTTCGTGTCGCGGCTAATCGCTCCCCGCGAGAGAGGCGGACACGCGAGCGACCGGCCCGGCGGCCAAGTAATCGCGAGCGTCTGCGCGCGCCGCCGGCGGGAATTAATAGCGGCGCGAAGGACGATGCGATCTCCGGATGGATTCGCGGCCCGGGAGAGAATTTTTTGGAAGGTGGGGAGATTCGCGGTGGGAATTATAGATAGTGGGAGTAGGTAATTTTTGAGCTCGGCCATATTTTTGCTTATTGCTTTTTATATTTAGCTTTTTTACAACCGATTTCAGCGCCTGGGCAGGTTTAAAAATATGAAAAGCTTAACGCCCCTACGCCATAAACATTTATTGAGCTGCAATATTCATAAAAATAAGTAATCGCAGAATTTAAAGGTTTAGGAATGCAATTATCCAAAGTAAAGAGCAATTTACTCTCGCTTGTAAACGCAAGACTGTACACCGCTTTTAGAACAGCAGTTTGCGATCACCATAACTTCATTAAAGCGAAGGCTAAGAGCAATGAAATTATCAGCGGGAAAATTCGCTATTAAGCTTCCATTAAAAGGCTACATCGACCCGTTTACCATCAATTTTTCACGAGTAACAAGACTCGTTTCCGCCCCGATTACAATACACCCACCCTTAATTAAACCCGAAACTTTCCGTCGAAGCCGAACCGCAAAAAGCGAGCGTCGGGAAGCGCCTCGTCACGGAGCATCTCGAATTGCGCGCCGCGCCGCCCGGCGAAAAATCGAGCCGCCGCCGCGCGACGACGCGCGTCACGCGACGGAATATTTTCTTTCAAATTGTCGCCCTCCAGCGTTCGACGTCGACGGTCGAGTTCGCAGCCGCGACGGAATTAAAAACAAAACACCAACGGCGCTAATATAGAATCATTCTGCCGGCGTTTAATTTCGAGAGTGTATTTTTAATCCGATGATTACCGACGCTCTTTGTATGATGAGGCAAGGCTTTTTATGCGCGCGGGGCTTATTTTTATGGCTGCCGAGGCACTTCGTCCCCCCCCCCCCGCCCTCCCCCGAGGATGGATATTAAAATTCGTGCGGCTTCTTGAAAAATTTCGCGGTTTTACTTTTTAGTGCGTGACGCGGGTAAATAAATTAAAAAAATTTTGATGCAGGCCGGTAATGAGCGGCTATTTTTAACTCCCGGACGAGATATTAAAAGGAACCTTTGCAGCTGCAATACGTAAAATGGCCTCTTTCGCAGAAGGCCTTCGAGGTAAATGGAAAAAACATTCGATTTTCGGCTTCTTTGAAAAAAAAAAAAAAAGAAAAAGCAACTCGCGCGAAAATCGATTCCCGCCGTTCGGCGCGGCGCGCGATGCAAAAGCGTAAAAAGCCGGAGAGAGCGCGAGTAAGCTCGTTAAAATTGATCGGTTCCGCTCGCGGGTTCCCGAGCCGAGAGAAAGGGCATTAATGCCGACGCGCCCCTTTGTTCGAGTCGAAGGACCGCTGCCGGGCGCGAGAACTCGTGAATATTTATACGGCGGGTCCGCTCGCGAATCCGAGGATTCGCCCTAACGAGCCGCGAAAATGCCTGTTTCTGATAACGCAGCGCGGGAAAACTAAATTTAGCCGCGCGCCGCGTGTGATTTATGCTGAATCGAGGGAGTTTTTCGCGCGAACGTCGGGCTTAATAGGGCTTCCAAGGGGCGAGATGAGATTTAATTAGAAGGTAATGGATCGCGTTGTTATTTCAAATTCTGTAGAATCTTCTTTGGGAAAGTAAGCCTCTTTGCCTTTTGTACTGAATTCTACAGGATCAAAAATAGTAAGAACCCTGGTGGAAGTTTTCACCATTATTTCGTCAGTATTTGACCAATATTTTAAAAATTGGCCTATTTTAAAAATATTTATATCACTCTAACTTCAAAGTCACGACTTTGACTTATTTTTGGTGCTTGTAAAATTATGTTCGATACTAGAGTGTTCAAGTTGATTATTTACCTCGCGAGACATTTTTCGCCTGAGCGAAGCGAGA
>JAWWEM010018116.1:0-21395 GCA_035582935.1 Ormyrus thymus | reverse complement strand
CTCAAAAAGCTCTCGAAAGTAAATTTGCATGGAAGTGAACTCAATATAAAAGGGTTCAAAAAAAAAGTTGACTTGTATATATATGACTAACTAAGCGAGGTGCTAAAATGTGTCCGGTATTAAAACTTCCGACCGTCCGGCGATCAATACAGATTCTGCTCTAAAACTTTCCAACTTCCTCCCGCCGTTAAAGTGTTTTATTATACCGCCGCGGAAGGCACTAAATATTGTTTATACCAAAAAACACAGACACACCGAGAAGCGCTTGTAATTTGCGGACTCCCCGACTCGTAAACCGGCCGCCAGAAAAAATGCCGGGACAAGAATCGTAATTAAGCTCTGCTTAAAAGGAAAAAAGCAGAAAAAATAAACGGGCAAGGACCCGTAATAAAATTCAGCAAAAATCAGTAGGCAGCCGGGCGAGACGGTGGCCCGATTTCTCGCCGAAGATTGAGAGAGGAGGGAGAGAGCCCCGGCTGCCTCCGTAAGGGGGAGGCGCGCGCGCGCCGCCGCCGTCCGAGTCGAGGGACAGGTGTGCGCCTCGCGCGCGGGTTCCGCAAGCTGGTTCCCCAAAGCACATAATAGCTCGGCGCCGAGAGCGGCGCGCGTTTATTGCGCTCGCTCGCGCGCGCGCGCGGCTGGCGTGTGCCGCGCGTCTCGGGGCCCCGAAGAAAAATCGCCGATCGCAGAGAGAGAGAGAGAGAGAGAGGGAGAGAGAACGAGAAATATCCCCCCGATGCGGAGATACCGCCGCCGCTTTTTGCCGGACGGGGCCCGGAGTCGGGGGCCCGAAATTGAGACTCATGAATTTCGCTCCGATCCGAGAAGCTGATAATTGTAGGCAACGGCTTTGGGGATTGTTGTTAGTCTTGGATTGTTTTTTTTTTTTTTTGGGGATTTGAATTCTTTTTTATTTCGGGGTAGTAATTTAGGATCGTTTAGGGGGATACGGTAAAGTTTTTCATTTAAAGTTGTTTTGCAGCTTATTCATTGAAGGGGATTACAGACGAATACACGTTTTCTATTGAAATTGGTAATTATTGAAATGGTTATTGAAATCGGGCTTGCAGTCGGGCTATGAAAATAATAAAAATACAGCTTTTCTTCTGAAATAACGAGCTCGAAAAATAAAATTCAATTCGCGGCGCAACAATCGCCAGCAAAATAAACAAAGTGGTCCCACCAAACTCCAGCAGCTGGGCGAAAAGTGGCTTTAAAAGCGGGGTCCCCTCCCCCCTTCTGGCTTGGTTTTTCATTAACGAATCGATTGATATACATTATAAAAAGAAGA
The DNA here is from genome assembly GCA_035582935.1 of Ormyrus thymus. Classification (NCBI taxonomy): domain Eukaryota; kingdom Metazoa; phylum Arthropoda; class Insecta; order Hymenoptera; family Ormyridae; genus Ormyrus; species Ormyrus thymus. The sequence continues at coordinate 20,104 of JAWWEM010018116.1, read as the reverse complement.
AGGAGGCGCTCGTCGGATTGAATTCGACGCGAGCGCCACGCGCGCGCGCGCACACCCCGAGCTCCATTGATTTCTATCTGAGAAAACGACATGGAGTGCATTGTACTCGGAAGAAAAAACGATTTAGCGTCGATGATTTGATTTGATCGGATTATGGCATATCCCCCTCCAGTTCCTGCCGGTGACGTTCCCGGGCGCTCGATCAAGCTGCACCGCGGCAGCTACATTGCAATATCCCGCGCAACCGAGCGTAATCCATTTTGCACGAGCTAAGAAATATGTCGGGGTCTTTTCGCTCGAGCCTTTTTATTGGGCTCGAGAGGCAGACAATATTGCGGCGCTACTCACTACTGTTTCATTCCTTTAAATGAAGGTATTTTTTCTGGTTAAGATTGAAGGAGAAAGCTGCATAAGATTGAAATTGCGTATAATCTAGATGTGGAATTTGGAGAGCAATTTATACATTTCACTATTACCGAGATAGACGGAACACGTGTTCCTGAAGAATTTTACGACGATTCCAAAAAAAGACATCACTGTTGTCGGGATCGTAATTAAAGACGGAATTGCAAGTAATCCAATTCACCCCCCAACGTATCATCGAGCCTATACCTAATTTCCCGTAAAAAGCAAAGAAAAAGAAAAAAAAAACAGCCAGTCCATCGAAAAGCACCCATCCCGCGCACGCGTCCACCCGTCGCCCACACATCTCCGTTAATACGTTTCCGCCTGGGCGGTCTCGAAGTGACTCGGCGTTCTGTTTGGTCGTTCCTCCGGCATCATCTACTGCGTCATCGTCGCGCGGAGTTTCGCAGCTCCAAACACAACGCGCTCGTCGCGAGAGCGAGAAAAACTGTCACGCGCGTTATACGTACGAGCGCGGAGGCTGCCTCCAGATGCGCGCGGCGATAATTGACTCGTTGCGCGCTCTCGACGGAGAGAGAGAGAGAGAGAGAGAGAGAATCGGGCGGTCTCTTTCATCCGCCTCGTTTTCCGCGCCGAGTGTTCGCCGCTGCCGGCGGGGAAATTGAATTTTTTCCGATTATTGCCTCCCCGAGAGGTGTTCGGGGTTTTCGCTCGCTTTTGCACGATTGAGCACTGAATCGATCGTACGAATTCGAGACGAATGACAGATGTGCCGATGATTTTGGAGGATCTCGTTGCCGGGAGGAGCGACTTTGGGCGTCTAGTTCTGGAAGGGGGATGGTGGCGAGTGGAGAGTTTGGAGCTGGAAGCGGAGAGTTGGGCGTTTTAATAAATGTATTTATGATAGTCGGCTTTGGATGTAAGATAATAATATTGCGAAGCGAGGCTAAATATGGCCGTTGTTAGATTTGCCATTGCAGCTATTTATTGTTAGACTGTACTACTTTTAATAGTTTTATTTACTTTTTTCTTTTGCTTTTACAGCGGTTAACTTAGATGCTATATTTGCATCAACAGTAGCCTATTCCTCTTAAAGTTATGCTAAAAGTAACCATTATTTCTATCTATACAGTACACTTTTATAAAAGAATTAGCTTCTATTTTTATGAATCAGTTTAACATGTTTCAATGCAATCTTTCGCTTTGTCTAGAAACTTCTGGGAAAAAAGTGGAGACGGAAATTAGCGTGCGAACGAGGGAGCGCTACAAAATGAAATTTTAATTTTCATCATTCAACAAGATTTCTTATCGAATATAATACAAATTCTCTAATCCGGCTGCCTACAACGGAACGACTATAGTTTTGCGAATTGCATTTGAGAGAGGGCAACATTGATTCTAGAGAGAATCCACTGTCCCAGTGGAACAACTAACAGTTCTCCCGACAAAATGAGCCGCGGGAAACCTGTTGGCTTCAGTCTCCCCGATCGAAAAATTCCACGTATTAATAGTAAAGCCGGAGAGCCCGAGCAAGAGAGATCGCAATAATACCAGCACATTTATTAACCAGCCAGACGACGAGCGGCGGCGGCGGCGGAAAAGCAAAAAGATGCCCCCGTCTCTCTCTCTCTCTCTCTCTCTCTCGCCGAGGCGCACGAAAGAAAGTGGAGAAAAGCAACAACGTCTGCAAACTCGGTCGGCGCGATGTATTATACGACTCGCATTCCTAGTAACAATATCTTCTTTATGGCGTCGAATGTCCAGAAATAGAGGCGAGGGCGGCAGCGCGGAGACGGGAGACAGAGGCGGAGAGGGAGGGAGAGCGCATCGACATATAAACGCGAGCAGTGGGAGTAGGAAGCGGTTATAGGCCAAAAGCCTGCGTCCAGTTTTCACGGTTCGAAGACCCGAGCAGACGGTGTGGTGCGCCAGACGCGCCGCCGGACTATAACTGGCCATTAGGTTAGGTTAGTTAGGAGCCGTAACTAGCCGACTCTCTCTCTCTCTCTCTCTCCCTCTCTCCTTTCTTTTTTTCTCTCCCGGCCCGCGGCGGCGGCGGCTTCTTCTTCGAGAGGGCCAATTAGAATTTTGCCGAGATTATTGTGCGTCTCGTGAAGAAGCCCCCGACTCGAGCTCCGCGTGCTCGGCGGTGGTGCTGATTTCACGGGAGCCACGCTCGCCCGATTTTATCCTCGAGCGCCCCGCCGCGGCCCGGGGTGGCGTCACACTCTCGCACAAAGCGATTTTCGCCCGCGGAAAATTGCCGCTTTACAGACTCTCGCGGGCTAATGTCTTCGCTTTGATCATTCGCCGAGCGCGCGACCGGGGAAATTTACGTAATTCGCGCGCGCGCGCCGAGAGCTCGCGGTAATCGTGCGCGCCTTGTTTAATTTTATTCCAGCTTTTATAAATACGGCATTGTGCTTGAGAAAATAAATCGCCGCGTATGTGTGCCGTCCGTTGATAAATTATTTCAGGAGCTATTAAAAGCGTCGCAGCGCCCGAAGTAGGTCGTATTAAATGAATGAAATTTTAAACATGTCCGGTGAAAATCGCATTGGCTTTCGGTAAATAGTAGTTTACAATCCTACGTGCCTGCATTCAGCTGGACTTTATTATTGAACGCAGACGTATCGATCCGTAATCGGAGTGCAGCCCCTCTTCAAAATTAGAATCAGGAGAACGAAACGCGCTCGTCTTTAACGCGGAAAACGAGTATATGCTCGCGATCCTCGACGACATTATTTTAGGCGGGGTTTTTCACCCGGCCGAGGCGCCGGAGGCACGGCGGAGAGACGGAAACTTCCTCAAAGGCATTCTGCGGGGACACTTCGCAGCCCCTCCCGAAACCGACAACGAGACGAGAATTCCGCGCGCCGCGGAGGTTAAATGTACCTTCAAATCCCCCTTCGAGGAAGCCGCCGCTCCGTTCCCCCGGCGGCGTTAACGCGTTTATAAATGATCCGTTGATACGCGTCGCTCTCCGGCGAACGCTCGGCTAGCTTCCGACAATGGAACAATTTAGCGGGAGGAGAGCGCGAGAATTATTTCGCGCGAGATGCGCCGGCCGATAAGGCTAAACGATGCTTTTTTTTAAAGTCCCGCGCGAAGCTCTCCGTCTCTCTCTCTCTCTCTCTCTCTCTCTCTCTCTCCGGGTGTAATTGCGAGAGAGAGCGTTACGTTAATTACTCTCCCGATGGCGATTTTATCTGCCAGAGGAGGGGATTCGATTAAGAAATAAAATACATTTTCCCATTTTTCAGCGTGACGGAGTATTTTAATTAAGAATTTACGACGGAAGATAAGCTACGTAAACGACGCTTAGGTGTAATATATTACGGCGAGCAATTTAAATGACAAAAGCTAGAAAGTGGCTGTCGGTTGTCCTTAGATTGCGACGTTGTATATTATTAACATTACTTTAGCGAAATTTACATGAAACATTAATTTTTCGAATTTTTTTTTGTTTTACACGGAAACGTGTAAAAAAGCGTTTCATCGCTACCAGGTGAATGTCTACAGTTTGAAATCTCAACATTAAAAATAATTTCACACCAGTACACTGTTTGCACAAATTCAGTCCTAAAATCAGAGGTCCAAGCTTCCTGCCGCCTCTCGCATCTTCAATGGGTCGTCTCCATTGACAAACCCAACCCTCGCTATAAACGCGCGTCTGCATTCTAAATTCCGTCCTCGTCCGGACTAATCAGACGACGCCGTTAACCGCGAGAGAGAGAGAGAGAGCGGCGTACAATTCAGACAAAACAAGAAACCCAAGAGCTCCTCGGCCGAAGGGAGGAAAGGGGATTGATATCAGCGGCAGACTCCTTAGCGGCAGAATTCTTGGCGCGGCTTGTATCGCGTAGCGCCGCGCGCGGACGACACTTAGCTGACGCATTAATTAACGCGGTTAAACGGACGCAGGCTCGGACGTATACGCGGAAAGCGCGCGGGGCGTCGCGCGGCAGCAGGCCTTGGCTCGCCGAGCCGCCGCGCTGAAAAATCTCCGGATATTCATCTCTCCGGGCGGCGGAGAGAGCGCGAAAGAGAGGCGCGCAGACGAAACAAAATGCCGCTAAATTTAATCCCGGACCTTAGGTTTCGTCTGCAACTGGTCTAGACGCGAGAGAGAGAGAGAGAGAGAGCGGCTCCGTCGCCGAGGAAAGATAGATAGCGAACGGAAGAAAAAGGAGATGAGAATCGAGGAGAGCGCTGCCTGATATCGTTGAGATATTTTTTTGGCACCGTCGCCGCTTATCTCGATGGTCGGAATCGATTGCTTCTCGAGATAAATGTGCGAGTTCGCGTAATTGTAGTTGCGCAAGACGCGGATCCTCGCCGTTTTAAATTCGCAGACGTACAAAGAAACTTCTGCGGAGGTGACGATGAAAAAAAAAATTGCCGATATCCCGAGTTGCGCCGATCGAGTCCCAGCCGATGCCGAGGAACTCGCTTTACCCCCGATATGAAAAACAGAATTAGAAGCGAGGAAACACCGAGTGATATACGTCTGGAGCTATTTTAAAAGCGGAGGAAATTCGGCGCGTCCGCGGCGCGAAGAAAAAGAGCGAGTCGCTCCGGGGGGAAAAAGGAAAAACGAGAGAGAGGGGGAGAGAGAGGCGCAGACTAGAGGAGCGGTTATGTATTCGCGCGAAGTGGGAACAGACGGTCCAATTTGCCCGGCGCTGCGGCCTCTTCGGCGAAAGCCGCCGCGGCTATTCCCTTATTTCTGGACCTCGCCGCGGACTTCCGCGGATTCGCCAGACGGGATGATTGGCGTTATCGGCGGATTAATTGGCTTAATTGCTGGATTTTTGGGGATTTCTGTTCTGCTTGTCCGTGGAATTTTTGAGAGTTTTTCTCGTTTATGGCTAGCTTCAGTTTGGCAGTGGTTATACAAAGTAGTTTAATGATGAAATATGCTTTTTGGTGGAAAACGGTAAGGTTACACTTATATTCATGTTTGAAACTTAATAAATTAACAACTTTACAGTTCGACGTATAAATCCTTAATATCTCGAGATTATCAATTCTATTTTTAATCCTTAATTAAAGTTTCAAAAGAGATTCCATTTCGCGTCGACAACTAGACAGACAATTTTTCAGACATCGGAGCAGATTGCACGATCTCCGCTCTAAAAATGACTTCACTTTCCGTCGAAATCTCCAGTGCAGTTTTAATAGCGTTCTAACAACTCCCACTCGCCGGAGCGATTGACGGTGACTTACTCAAAGAGCGCCTATGAAAAAAAGAAAAAGCGCCCAGAGACTGCAGAGGGAAAATTCCATTTCGCGGAGCGTTTAATAAGCAAACATCCCCAGAAATAAAGGTGGGCACTCCGAATAAAGAGCTGCTCATTTCGCGTTGCTTTGACTTTGTTCGAGCGGCGGCGTCGCTTCTCCTTTCTCCCGTTTCCTGCGGAAGCTACCGAGTTACACGTATTCGGCAGCCGCGTAATTTGCGCACTTTGTACTCTCGCCCCCCCCCCCTCCCCCGTAATCGGAAACCGCTGCGAGGTTGCGCTGCGAAACACGAGTTTTCATTACCGCGAGCCGCGAATCTCGCTCGTCTCTCTCTCTCTCTCTCTTGCCTCTTTCGGAAGTGGCTGCGGCCGCGAGCGAGTTTAATTAGGTGGCTAAGGAGCCTCCAGGTCCAATTGTCATGCGGACGAACGAGCTGCCTTCTTTGCGAGCTATTTTTAGAACGCATTGACTTTTTGTGAATATATAGCGCGGGGCGGGGGGAGGGGGTCGAGCTGGAGAAAATAAGTTTTCAGCTCTTGTTTTTTAATTAAAACCCTGCATCCTAGCGAGTAAATCTAATGAATAGTGTAAGATTTCAAAGCTATCAATAAATAAAAAAAAAAAAAAAACCCTGTATTTCTATTATCGCGTAGATTAGGTAAGAGTATTTTCAGTTGAAATTACATTGCACACTAAAGCACGTCGAGCTTCTTTTCATTTTCGAGCAGATTAATTTGAAAAAAAAAAAAAAAATCTTCCCCGCGCCCTTCGTCGACATTGCAGAACCCGCGCGAAACACCATTATCCCCGAATACCGGCTACCGCGATATTCCCGGTCCTCTCGTCGATCGTCGGCGGGCTCGTGCCGCCATCAGTCTCGTTTTGTCATCGAAAGGAAATAGCCGCGCGTCGGTGTCTATTTTCGGGCGCGCCGCTCTCCCTCCCTCCCTCCCTCTCCCTCTCTCCGGCTCGCGTGCACGCAAAACTTTGCACCTGCCCGCCGACGCGCGCTCTCGGGCCGACAAGCGCGAATCCGTAGTAGTGACCTCCTCGCTTCGACGCCGGGACAAATATACACGCGACTCGGCGCCCTCCCCCCTCCCGCCCCCCTTTTTCTCTCTCGTCTGCTCTCCTTCTCGGCGCGTCTCGCCGAAATTGTCACTTTTTTCTTTGCCGAAGTCGTCGAGCGCGCGGTTTCGAGCTTTCTGCCGCGGCGGCGAGCGATTCCTCGCGGGAAATCTCGGGTTTGGGTTCGGCTCGGCGGTGAATGGAAAATTACGTATAGCCTCCGATCGAGTTTGGTTCTTTGGTTGAAGTGGCTGAGCAAAGGGTATTGTTGAGAAATTTGCGATAGATGAAATGGAGCTCGCAAGGATAGAAATGTTACAATAGAACGAGAATAACACTTAACTCAACTTTTAATTAAATATTCTACTCTGTAAGAGTCGATTGTCTCTTTACTAGACTTTCTAAATTTATTTAACAGTAAAATTAATAGCTCAAGTTAAATTCACGAGGATCGTTTCACACGGGTAATATAAAATGTTTCACTGACGATTAATACTCGTGTGAAATAATTATTCTTTAGGATTATTTCAGTGCGGTTCTTGAAGAATTAATAGCTTGCGCAATATATAATTATACTTTATTCTATTTCTTTCACAGCCATTCAAAGGACATTTGTTCGATAATAGGTAACAATCAATTAACTCTCATCTCCAAAATTTCCACAGCAGTAACGAAGCACAAACCTAAATCCATCCCCGGTTTAGCCCATTTTTTTCCCCACCGCGCCGCCCCTTCCCGCGGCTTCAAATACCGATCCACCTGTCCCCCTCTAGCAAAGATTCATAGCCCGATGACGTTGACCTGAAACCTAGTCCACCGCTCGGCTCTCAAAGCTCTCTCTCTCTCTCTCCCGTCGGCGGAAGGGGGCAAGGAGCCGTCGCCGCGCGCCGCGACGCTGACGCACGGCGTATATTTGGCCTCCCTCTCCTCCGCTCGCAATATTTTTCTCCCGCGGCGCGCGCGCGCCGCGTCTCCGGGATCTCTCTCGTTTTTCTCTCGTTCTCCGTCTCGCGACGGCGGCGCGGAGAGAGAGAGAGAGAGAGAGAGAGAGAGAGCGATTTCCCCGACGCTCCGAAATTGTCGCCGCGCGGTTACGTCGGCCAATTATCCGCACCTACGAGAGGGCTGCTGCTTTATCGTCGCAGCCTGAATTTAAACGGCGGATCGAGACGCTAAGGAGGCTCCGTCGAAGGTGAAGTTTTTGTTTTCGCTCGCAGCATTGAGGCTCTCGTTCTGCTTGCGAGTGTTTGCGGAGCGGGAGATTTTTTTCAATGGAGGAAAAACGTCGATGAATAGCTTTTTGCGGGCGCCTCTTGTACAAAGGTTTTGCGCGTCTGATCGTGATAAAAAAACCTGGATAAAAAGCTCATTACGATAATAGCCTCGGTTAATTAGCTAAAACTCTGCCTCGAATCATCGCCAATCCGTAGCAGTCAACGTATTTGAAAGAGCGTGCAGAATAAAAGATGTATCAAATAATGAACCAAACCAATGACAATCAGTGCTCTTTCCCAAAATTCGAAACCCAAGATTCTTCCTTCGCGACGCAGATAATAAGCAGGAAAGAAAGCCCGAAGCGCCGACTCGGACTCGGCGCGAAAAACGCTCGAGATTGCCGCCCGTGCAAAGTTACCCCAGAACTAGGCTAAAGAATCTACGATCGTTCACGAATAGCTCGGACTGCACCGCAGCATCGCGCTGTCTCGCACACTTACCGGCATGCAAACGCACGCGCACATACGCACGCGCGCGCGCGCAGATATAGACGCGGGAGGAGGAAGGGGGAGAGGGAGAAAAGGAGCGAGAAACCGGACTCGCGGACGCTGGTCGGCGCTCGATTTACGGGCCCTGTTTTATTCGTCCCGACGCTTCCGCTCGCCACGCAGAGGGAGGGAGAAGAGATCGGCAGAGGGAGGGACGGGGAAAAGGCCGGGAGAAAACGGGAAATCCGGATTTCGCTGGGAAAGGAGTCCGCTTATCGGAAGCACGCTAACCCAATGACACGAAAACCGCGCGGAAATTCAGGCTTGCCGAGGCTCGCACCTCCGGCGCGCTTTGGAACTTTTATGGTCCCGCGGGAGGGGACGCGACAACACCCCGGAGCGAAGGGCAGTTGGGGATTATGCACGGTCGATTCGGTGTTTAGTGCTGCTTTCTGGGATAGTAATAGCGATAGTGATGTGATAGTTCCACCGCAGCCGGGTGAAGATAAGTGAAATTGATAAAAGTCCTGCATCTTGCGAGCGCGTTTTTTAAGCCTCTTCCTACGTGTTTCCTTCATACTTTTGCGCCTGAAACCTTCCGATTTCCACTCCAATTCAGCTTAGCCCACACTCACCTTCAAAACGAAAAAAGAAAAAAAAAAAAAAAAAAAAAAAAACAATGCACCATAGGCATCCGCAGAAAAACAAAGACCGGAGAATCAGCGCGCTGAAAAAATATACAAACAAGCGCGGCGGTAAAAACGTAAAGAGCCCAGCTGGAGTTTCACTTTGACGCACGCGCGCGGATCGCAGGACATCGGGGCACCGCTTAACCATAAGAGACGTAAAGGCTCTTTTGTGTCAGCGCCCGGCTACCCTCCTTTGTATACGAGGCGGTCGTACACCTTCAAAGGTTTCCGCGGTGTGCCGTTTCCCTGATTTTTTCCGCCCGCTTGTTAGGGCTTCGAGAGGCTTTTTTTCTTCGCTTGCGGTTCTATTGAGTAAGTCGGCCGCTTAATGGGCTTAGGCGCGTAAATGGTGTTCGCCTTTTATCGACGAATTGACCAAATTCCCATTTTGTCGAGGGGAATAATATTACTTTATGCTAGTTATTTATTATACAGAACTTTTTTAGCATCTTGCAGAAATTTCACGTCGTTTTCACATTAAAATGACTCTTATATTATATTAAAAATTTTCGTAAAGATATTTCATATTGTATTACTCTCGTTAATGATATAAAATTTTTAGAGTATAAAAACTTTACGCTTTGTAAAATAATCTTTTCTGGAATTTTTTACCTTATGCAGCATCCGATTATTCTGTAAAGAGCCGCAGTGTTCATATAAAAAGAAAACCTTTTACTTTATTATTTAAATGTTATTCAAAATTAAATAATTAAAATAAAACAATCAGATTATTTAGAAAGGAATATTTTATTTTTCACGATTTGCGAATTATATTATATGTAAGTGGTTACGCAAAGTGAAAGGCGTTATTAATTAACTCAGTGCAGGAAGATTAACCGCAACATTTTCAGCCGAGGAAATATCGCTTGCTCAATATCACGCACATACAGATCGGACGAATGGAGCCAGCGGTTGACAGTATATGACGATTTGGCGCTCGCTGAAAGATATAAATGGCAATGGACTGGAGCGAACGCGAAGGGGAGGACTTTTACCGACTCCAATGGACTATTTCTTTTTCGGTCTGCATAACCCGTATTGCGGCGAGTAAGTCTGCGTTTTCGCGTACGTACAAGCCGAGGCTTTTCAAAGCGAGATAACATTCTGGCTGAATATCAGATTCAATGTTAAATATCAGAATGTAAAAGGAAATATTCAGCAGATGCAAAATGTTTCGTGTCGCGAGTAGCGATGGAAATGACTTATTCAAAGAGGAAATGCATTAAAATAATTTGTTTGTTACGTTGAAAAACAGACAAGCGTCGGAAGGGAATAAAACGGTTTCAAATTTAAAACGCGACATTTTATCCAGATTCTTTTACTATAAAGCATTACATAAACGAAACCAAAACACTTTAGTAAGTAAGATTACAGTACATTCTATAAAAAACGTGACTCTTCTCGAGGAAATACACCATATAAAATAAATTATTAACAAAGCTTGTAGCTCACTCTCTAAATTATTCTCAATACGCGACAGCGGCGGAACGCGAAAGAAGCGCCGGGTATTCGCGCCGAGGTATAATTAAAGCGCGACGAGTGCGTTAACGAGGGGGAAAAAAGACGCGGAGAGGTTCGATTCGAAAAATGCCGCCGCGCGCGCACTTGGACTCGCAGCGATTCCGAGGGGTTCGGCGGCGCCGGGCCGGGGGAAAATTTATGCGCGGCTAGGCTTAGGAGCGAGTCGCGAAGGAATCCAGTCGACCTTCGCATTCTGCCCGGGAGTATTAAAGGCACTCGAGCGCGCGCTTATAGCGAAATATGCCTGTATAAATATATGCCTCGCGTTCCTTGTTTTTATTTGGGTTTCTCTGCTTTTTCGGTAGTTTCGAAAAAAACACGGAAGAAATGCGAGAGCACGGCGCGGGCGAGCGAGACCCGGATGAAATTCTCCCTGGATATTTTCTAAAATATTAAAATTCAAATTCGCGTTTTTGCTTCTTATTTTAAATAGCTGCGTGATATGCGCTATGCGCAGTGAATTACGAAAATATTAATAATAATATAATCCGTTGGGCTGCTATTGCGTAACGGAATTTGATATTAATATGTTTATTAAAGAAAAGAAAATTTTCATTTTTGAATCAAGTATTTACTCTGATCATTATTCTTTGACAATGTTTTTCACATAGCATATTCATGTTATAATTATGATTTTACGCAGTAAAGCAACAAGGAAGTATAAATCAATAATCAGCCCAGAAATTTACAATAATTTTTTAGTTCCAGTCTGAAAAGACAAATGGAACTTTGCATTAAAGAAGCCCCGTCAAAATCTGGTGCGTACATCTTTCGTAAGAACAGAAAGAAAAAGCGCTCCTGGAACCTCGTCGAACCCGCACGTTCCGCAAATGCAAGGAAAAATTAGAAAAATAGAAAAATCCAGAGGAAGAGGGAGGAGGAGACGCGAGCCCGGACGGCGAGACGCAGTAGGGCATTATACTTTTGTCCATTTTGGCGAGCTCTCGTCATGCATTATGCAGGGTAATACGTATTAATAAGTACCGGGGCCGGCCAGACTGATTTTCAATAGTATGTTAATTCGGTGACCGCGAGTGCGGCTCTCCTCTCTCGCGCGCGAGTGCGCGTCATACGTTATGCGCCTCCTTTCCGCGTCTTTCTGCGGCGTTCGCGAAAGACACCTCGCGGGAGAAACGCTCGTCGGGCGTCCTTTATCTTCGGGGGGGGGGGGGGACTTTCTCCGTATTTTAAAACGCGCGAATGCACGCGGCATGGAAAGTTTTAGTTTTTCTTGCAAGCTGCATTGTTTACAAATTTATGCTTTTGCGTCGCGATTCGAAAAAGCGAAGAAAAGGTGAAAGGTAAATTGAGAGACTTTTTGAATAAGGAAAGTACTTCAATCTTCTCAGAAATTTACGGTTTGTATCGGTGAACTTTTTACATAAATAATGTTCGCGTAAAATTGAATTTCAAACTTTTAACATTTTATCCGAAAAAAAAAACGCGGCGAAAAAAGCAAAGTTGGGAATTCTCGTCAAAAGTACTTAATATTTATCAAAGCTCTCCGCGACTTTTTCGGTCCCTACAGGAATACGCGAATATTTACCGGGGTAAACACTTTGCATTCCTCGAAACCACACAAACACACCCACGCGCGCGTACACAAAGGTGACGTTCAACTACCGGGTCTCCTCGCGGATCTTATCTGGAGGAGGCGAGAGTCTTCTCTACTCTATGGGGAGCGATACATCCATTTCCAGCGCTAAAAGCACGAAGCCCATTGTTCCGTCGCGACACTTTCGAGTGTGTATACCCGCAGCCGTTCGGGCTCCTTCCTTTATATTTTTTTCTTCTTCCTCTTCTTTCCGGGAAATTTTTTCGCCGAATCGCCGAGGAGAGAGGGAAGTCCCCGGCGCGAAAGCTCTTGGGACTGGGTTTAATGGTGATAGAAATGACCGGTGCGAGGCGGCAAAGCTGAATCCCTTAACGGAATATTTCCCCGAGAATCGCGCGCTCAAGATGTCTGCGGAGAGTCGTTCGGGCCGCGCTGCAGACGCCGCGGCGGGATAGAATTTTTATTGGACCGGCGAATTCTTGTAATGCTCTTTTTATTTTCCTTTTTTGAAAGGCGGGGGGTGGGACCACTCGAGCGTCGTTCTTCCCGACCTCTCGAATAAATTTTTACATTTGTAACGTAATAAACTCGGGAGGCTCGGGGGGCAAATTAATAAAATTTAGTGAAAAGAGCTCAGTTGACTACTTGACTTTACTTAGAGTTTCATGCAACTTATGCAAATTTATTTGGATGTAAAAAAAATTCATTAAAGCACTCTTCCCTCAGAGAGAAAGAGAGAGAGAGAGAGAGAGAGAGGCACAAGCAAGCGCGACAAGGAAAATTTCATCGGATTATGCGTCGCACTCTGTAATCTTGCGATCTGGCTCACGTAACTCAGGGATGTTGTCGCGGAGCAGCACGACACGGCAGTTCCCTTAAAGCGCGGAAAAGTATTTAATGGAGGGCAGGGAGGAGGAGGCAGCGGCAAATCCGAGACACTCGGAGCGCGAGCGAATTGCGAAAAAAGGAGAGAGGAGAGGAGGGGGAAGAAGCGCGACGGAAGCGAAGAAGGCGAAGGGAAAAAAAGGAGGGGGCTGCGCCGGGGAACAAAGCGAAGGGGCAAAGAAAAAGGGCTCGGGCGAAGGTAGTTTGAAGAGTAAAAAGCCTTGACGAGCGCATTTTCCTGGAGGCGCGACTGAGCGAGCTTCTCGACTGAGTTGGAAAATTTCCGAGGGGAAAAAAAAGGAAGGGGGCCTGCGCGGCAAATTATTTCGGACCGTGTTCGCTGTCCCTCTGCTGCTCTCTGACGACGTGACCAACCTAATAGAATTTCAAGCTACGCCCGTGTTTTACTTCGGAAAACTCCATTCTTCGAAACGAATTAAAATTTTGAAAATTAAAGTAGAACAGTGCAGCATATTGACAGACAGCTGCCTCGAACGATTCTTCCTGTAACTTTAGTAATTTAACTTCGCAGCGATTGTCCTCGCAAGTCCAGAACTTTGGAAGGGCGATTTACTGAGGTTCTATCCCGTATCTGAAAGTAACCTACTTTTTAAATCTGGTTTTACGATTTCAAGGAGTTTTTAAATGTAAAGAATGCTTGGAAAATCAATTTTCCAATATCTAAGCGACACTGCCATTTTCCAGTCGCGTAAATAAATTTTGAAAATAAACGGTTGAAAGTAACCTCATTAAATTAAAAGAACGCGAACAATTCCACTCTGCTCTGAAAAAATTCACTTTGAATCTCACCAGTCTAATCCACTCGCTGATTTTCCATTAATTAGCTCTAAATTTCAGAACGCAGACGGGCACCGCCGCTCTAATGTAAGCAATCCACTACATTTCCCGGCGATTCGACAGACTCGCTGGGAAAGAGAAAAAGAAACCCGAAGAAAAAAAGGGCCATCGTGCGTCTTCTCGCGGAGGAGACAAAAGGTGCTACGCGTCTCTGTAGTTGCGTAAAAGCATGCTTACGGCCTTGCGCAATCGTAAAGAGCTACAAGGTGAAAGGGGAGGGAGGAAGGTAGTTGAGTGGATGGCGTATATGCGAAGACGGGAGTAACTGAATTGCTAAAGACAGAAAGAGAAAAAGATAGAGAGAGAGAGAGAGAGAGAGAGAGCAAAGGGGGGTGATGGAGGAGAATGACGGGATATGGATAATGAAAGACGAGGAGAGAATACATTTGCAGAAAAGAAGGCAGACGGTGCAGTGCGCGAGGTTTCTTTTTAGTGTTATGCATTTTTCAAGTGCTAAGATACGTCGGATTTAGTATTTGCGACGTATTCGCGTTTCTCACAAGCTGCAGATTTTAATGATTTTTTTAGATTAAAATAAGGACAGCAAAAGACGAGTAATTCTCAGTGATAAAATGTACATATAGATTAAGAAAGAAGCAGAGAACGAAAGAGCTACACAGTAAATGAGAAGCGTTCAGCTAAGAAAGTCTCAAAATGAGGAAATCGATAAAGCTGACTCTTTTGTCCGTCAAGTAATTTCTCGAATCCCCGGTCACTGCATGACGGCTCGACGCTCTGCTTTTCCTTAATCCACGGTATGAACCCCTCTGATTCCTCTTGTACTTATAATGTCGCAGTGCCCTGCATACTGCTGTCACGGATTCAAGTGATATTTGATTTTCCTTTTCAAATATTTCCCTTTTAACGTCTCTTTATTGTCATGGACGTCGAAGAGAAAGCGTTAAAGAAGAACTTTAATTATTTCTCTTTGTGCGGCGTCAAAATCCATTCGCATTAAAAAGTGCTTTCAGAAGTTTTTAAGAAGAGATAATAATTCGTGAATTGGTTCCTTTTTTTTTTCTTATTCTCTGTCACGGTGACGGTATTTTAAGTGCACACATTGTGACCAAACCACGTATTTTAAGTTATAAACTATGGTGAAAAACTAGTACTTATTGTAAATTAAAATATTATATAAATCATCAGAGAAAAAATGTTAGACTTAGGTTCCCCAGGAATAATTTCCCAGAAATAATCTAGTATTTAGATTTTTTTCGAATCCTTTAATTTTTATGTTTCTCTGGCCATCATATATGCTGCCCCTTACTGAATTAGTGTGGCTCTTTTATAATTTAACGTAAGAAAATCAATCAGAGTTGGGACAAAAATTCGTACACTAAAAATGGACTTTTCACCTTGTAAGATTAAACGTATACCAAAAACTGTAAATAACGTTATTTTAACAATAAATTTATATATATTATTGTTAAAAACCACAAATTTGAAATTGATACTTATAACAGAAAAAATCTATCTGATTTCATTTGTTTATTTAATTTTTATTTTTTTTTATTTAAGCATTCATTTCTTACATTCGTACTGATTAGAAAGAGCGCTTCATCAGCCCACTAAATAGAACTTTTTCTTTTTTGTAAAGAAGTAAATAAACTAAAGAAAATACTATTGGTCTTATATTGGCGGAGAAAAATAGTCATTTAACCTGCGGATTCAACAATTTAATATATTTTCAGTCTCCGATGCTTATACCTTTTTTTTTAATTTTTCTGAAGAGTTGTTCACAAGCATTTTTTTGATTTTTATTTTTGAAATTGAAAAAACTGAAAGTTGGAAAAAATGTAACTATAATGAAATGCTATATCTGAATTTTTTCTGATGCATGCAAAAAGTTAAAGCGATAAATTTAACAAACAAATTTTATGCGCTTTAGACGTTAATAGTTATTTAAATGAAACAGCTTGAAGAGAATTATTTTTTGCTTAATAAAGTCAAAAGCAGTGAAAAAGCTTTTTTTCTAAAAAAATTCGTAATGGCGTGTGGAATTAATAAGTGAAATTAACTAAAACTATTTATATATTACAATCGTAAATATTATAGATTATAAATATTTTTAATTTTATCATCACGCTTCCCTTTTGTTATTGAATCAAATTTTGCTTATGCATTTATTTATTTATTTATTTGCCAGAGTACATAATTATTATAGCCAAATTTACATAATTATTATACTTTTTCACGTTACAAAGTGATCCAGCAAATTTTGAATTTTAAAAATTAGTTATTAGTCTAATAATTTTAAAACACGCATCAGCCGACAATCATTGGCCCTGAAAAAGTTTTCTATTTTGTTTCGTTTTATTACAAATTATAAATTCAGGTATTTAATGTGTATATATAAATAATTAGTTTATTTATTTATTTAGATGTTTTCGCACTCAGAAGAAGTTTGCTGTAAGACCTTCTTAACTTTTCCATCAGGTAAATGCATAGCATCTTTAATGGGTTGTTATCAATATATTTATACACATATCTATTATCTATATACATATAATAATATAAATATTTTTTAAATTCATTTTCCTTATTTAAACTGGGTGTATATGCTAGGGTTTATTTTATTAAATTGTACCCTGATGGAAATCGCTCATTTGTCTCCCATTTATGAAACGCTTTTTTTCACATGTTTTAACCATTTTATGACTATTTGACCGAAATGGCTAGGAAATGGTTAAAACATGTGGAAAAAAGCGTTTCATAAATGGGAGAAAAATGGGCGATTTCCACAAGGGTAGTATAGAAAATAATTCAGCTACCACAAAAGCAGAAAATATTTTTGTTTTACTTCATCATTTAATCAATGTTAAGTTATTTTATTTTTTAATAAATATTTAAATTACTGAAAAGCAAATTGAATTGCTAAAAATTTCGTGAATAAAAATATAAAAAACTATACGTTAATCAACTTTTAGTTTCTTTAGAGTCAATTTTATTCATGTTGTACTATAAATTATTATAAAATAAGCAATTTGCAATTCTTCACTTTTTTTCGTCTATCGAGCAGGAAAAGTTTAGTTTTGTTGCTTTCTGCTCGGAGCGGCAGTAGAGTACAATTAGTGGAGTTGTGAAAACAGTATAAAAATCATGCTCGATGTCTAAGAGCAATTAGTCTTAAAATTGCTCTGATAAGTTTGTTTAATAATACAAAAACATGTTAGCATATTTTATATTAATTTCATTAAGTCTCGCAATTCTTTTCTCATATTATCAATATTTTAAAGACAAGAGTTTAAGGAAAATCGCAGGGCCATTTCCTCTGCCATTTATTGGAAATGTGTTATCTATGAATCACGCTCCTGGTATGTAACATTGGCAAAAGTTTTAAGAGAATCCAAGTTCTAATAACAGATAAATTAAATATTGTTGTATTGCAGAAAAAGTATGGTTAGCACTCCTTGATTTGGTAAAAAAGTATGGTTCTACAATGCGATTATGGTATTTTTCTACTCCCATAATTTTTCTTACTGATCCAAAAGACATAAAGGTATTCTATAAAAATCTAATGCAGTAACGAATGAATTAATATAAGTAGAATTTTTTTCTTTTCAATTATCTAAGATTTATGAATAATTATTGTGATATTTATTTTTATCAGGTGCTTCTAACATGCAAAAGAAATATAAAAAAAGCACATTTTATGTATAATTTCTTGAGTAAAATGATTGGAAATGATGGAATTTTATTTAGCAGAGGTATGTAAGATTCTCTGATGGTTTATTTGTCACATCAAACTGAACAATCAAAAAAGTCTTATTGTTGGTGTTTTATCATTTTAGCTGAGAAGTGGAGAAATCGCCGTAAATTGATAACTCCCGCTTTTGCGCCAGAGTTGTTAAAAATGTATACGAGCACTTCGAGTGAACATGTAGAGAAATTAGTTTCATTTATAAAATCGCAGGGAGATAAAACTGCGGTCGAACTCAAGTCCACGATCTTAAATCTTACCTTAAAAATCGTGTGCGGTGAGCAAGGAATTAGAATATTTATCTTGATAATTTTTTATACAGATTAATAATCGTTTCAAATATGGGAAGTTTAAAATAAAAATTTTATTTTTTGAAAAAGGCAACTAACTATCTAATAAAAACAGATTGATTACTTTGGGCTATATATATCTGGATATTAAAAACTCAAAAAAGTCATTAATTTTAATACTCAAAGAATGTTCGAATTTTGACATTAATTTCTTTTAGTAAATTAAATCGTAATTCAAATTCATTTTAATTTGTATATTTATGATAGAGAATACAGTTTTTGGCTAAAAATGATCTTTATTTACTAAAACTAGGACCATTTTTTTAGAAGCTGTAATGGGTGTTGATTTAGATTCTTATCCAAGTTCTGAAATAGAAAAATTATACCGTACATTTGATGAATACAATGAAATAACATTTTATAGGTATATCATTTATTTACTAATTTTAATAATTGCATGAAAAAATTATTTAATAAACTTTAAAAACAAATAAAATATTGAGGAAATTGAGAATGAATGATCCGAATCGAACAGCGCTTTTAATCTAGTATATTTTTGCCGACGTTTCGATACTGGACAGTATCTTCCTCTTCTACGATTCCAAATTTCTAGTTAGATTTTGAAGAAACTTCTTTGATTTGATTTATGGTCCAAACAACCGTTAAGAACGACATGTGATATTTTCATATAGTTTTAATATTATAGTACAAGGTCAGAAATGATAAATTCATATATTGACAGTCTTATATAGTATTTAATGTTTTATTAAAATTAGTGCTATTCGTACAGCCCTGAGGAAGGTGCTTTCCAATATCGAAACGTTTGCAAAATGTACTAGAGTAAAAACACTTCGATGTGGATCATTCATTTATATCCCTTAGCATTTAGTAGCCAATCCGAAAATTTAAATCAGCTAGTGGAATGATAAATAAAATATTATATTTTATTAAAAAAGAACGTGTAGACCATACATAAAAGACTGGATGCTTCCATTTCTTCAAATTGGACCAAGACTGAAACAGGCATTGCAAATTGGTCACAGTTTTCCAAATCAAGTTAGCTTTGTTTTCATAAAAATTAAGTAGTTTTTAGTGTAAATCATAACTTTTTCAAGTCCAACGACGTCTCGAGACGAAAATTTTGATAAATCCATGATTAATCCAGCTTTTTATGAAAATGGCTACTATGATGGGACTTGATTGGGATCGCTGAATCTAAATCCGTTGTTAAAATTACATAAATCAAAATGACGATTTTAATACACCTTTCCTATTGAATACAAGTTATTCTGGATTTATGAGAATTTTCGCCATTTACGAAAATTTCGTTGGACCTGCGGGAGTTAAATAATGGTGCTTAATATTTTAATTACGTGTTTTACAGATAATAGAAGAAAGAAGAGAGAAAAAGCAAATTTATTCCTATAAAAATTTTGTTGATAATGACATTAAAAATGAAGGTAACGCGAGGAGAAAATTATATCTAGTGGAAATTAATAACTTTTTAGAATTTTAAATTGAACAAATTTAATTGATAAATTTGTAAAACATGTCATTTTAGAGGGTAAGCATAAATTAGCTTTTCTTGATTTGCTGTTGTCAGCGGAGGCAGATCATTTAATTGATGAGGAAGGAATCAAGGATGAGGTGCTACTTTTCTTAGTTGCAGTGAGCTTTTTATATTGATATGTATTTATTAAGAAAATTTGTTCGTGTATGCCGCATGGTAATGTTTTTATCTTATTTTGAATTTAATAGGAAACTGATTAAGATTGATCTTTTTATATAGGGATATGATACGACTGGAGTTTCTTTAATTTTTATTTTCATGCTTTTAGCTGAGAATAAAAATGCACAAGTAACATATATTTTAACATTCAAATAAATAAATAATTCAATAGAATCAGCACTGATAATTATTTTATTTTTCCTTAGCATCTGGCAAGGGAAGAAATATCAAGTGTAATGGATGGAAGTGGAGGAAAATTAAATTTTGCTGATATTAAAAAGTTAAATTATGTCGAACGGTGCATAAAAGAGTCATTGCGACTTTTTCCATCGATTACAATGTTTGGTCGCCAAATAACTGAAGAATTACAATTAAGTAATCTAATACTACGTATCTTATTAATCGATTTTATATATATGTATACATATATTATCATAAATAGGGGTTTATGACGACCGCGACAAGGAGGGAAGATTATTTCTTTAGTAAGTGCGAG
>JAWWEM010018105.1:0-21398 GCA_035582935.1 Ormyrus thymus | reverse complement strand
AATTTTATTTTACTTAATGCGATTATTCTGCGCGAATTTTAATATGCTCACTGTATTATGGATCCTTTTGTACTCTGCTACAAATATCTATCTATCTATCTATCTATTTATCTGCCTTGCTAGACTTGACGTTGTAGGAAAAATATAAGAATATATGAATAAAATATAAAAAATTTCTTTACGTTGAACAATATTTCTTTACGTTGATGTTTCTAAAATATTTATTTGAAACTTTAATTTAAAGTTTACTTTAAAGGCGCCCTCGACTCAGACTCGTGCAGAGCATCTAAACCTCGCTAGAAATAGCTTACTGCTCCCCTTGTTAGACAAGGTACTATTCTTCCCGTATTACGCACCGTGTTTTTGTCAACCAGGGCATGGAAGACCCACATTGGGTGTTATAAAGTTGTGTAGATGATCGTACATTTCAAATCGTGTACAGAAATAGTAAAAAATAGTTTAAAATGGAGGAAGCCTAGGCGTTTTGTCTCAGGCTTGTCCACCAAGGCTCGTCAGTGGGGCTGACGATGGACACAACCCTTGCTCCAGACGCCATGAGAACCCTCTGAGCCCGGATACCTATATCCAGTTGCCTCGACTGGTCTGCTAACGAGCGCGACAAACCCGGCGCTACGCCACCTAGCGACCAGTCGGGCGGGCACCCAAAGGCGCCCGGGCTCTTCCCACTCCCCAAGGCCTTCCTCCAACTCTCCCACCATAACTTGCCTAGAAAAACAGAAAAAAAATTCAAAAAAACCTCTTTTGAAAAATTTTCAAAATCAAAAAAAGTGACTTTGTCGTCCAGTAAGCCCCGCTGGAGGCGGGGAAAATAACTTTTTTCCACGCTCGGACATGAGGGTCATTTCATGCCCGAGTTGGGAAAGATATATTTATTAACTCAACTTACACTTATACATAGAGTACACGACCGCATGAAATTGAATTCTGAAAATTTCATAAAGCCTGCTTATTCATTTCTATTTATAACCTGCGCAGTCACCAATAAACAGATTCCGAATCATTAAAGGGATTACATTTACTTCGTCTAATATTACCTCGCGTTAATCTTATACAGCTGTTCAATGGTGATTTCTTCATTGTTTCCTCTGAGGTCCATAGGTTAGTGTAGACAAAAGAGCTCCTTCGCACCGGTGACCCTTCATGCACTTGAGAAAGCGGTAAGGTTCTTGCCTCCCGAGACAAACATCGCTTAGGGCATGATTTCGAATCCTCGTCAGTCCGAAATTTCGGAGGCATTTTTAAAGAAATGTCAGCTGGAGTTTTCGGTGTCGGGGGTGGAACTCATACCCGCCGATCGTGCTTGAGGATCGCGATACACCTGATCTGCAGCCCCTTTATTAAGTACAATGATTGCGCTGAGTCCATCAGTATTAAGGGTATGTCGGACTAAAAATTAACGGTCACAGTACAATGTGTATTTTTCGTGATTAAAACAATTCTAAGGCATTTTCGACCGCGGAATGTTAGGTTATCATTATAGAAAATAATCAACACACTATTTTAAAATTAACAAACGAATTTATTCTAAGTCGCCGATAATAAAGGTCGTGCCCACCGGCTAGTCCTTGGACAGGAGTTACATTTGTGAGGTCGGGCTCACCCTGCTATATTTTGCCGCGAAACACTTTACGAGTTCGGTCTTACTTTTTGCTTTCTCGTAGAGAAAGCTATGGTTCGGTAAAATTTTTTGATTCCCAAATTTTGACGTAAAAGCACATTTTTAGGTTCAGAGAGTCCAAAAAAGTAGTTTTTTAAAAAATGTCCGCGTGTATGGATGTATGTACTCCCCCCTTAACTACTTTTGAAAGACGCCGTGGATTCGCTTCAAATTTCGCGCACAAGTTTCACTTCATTTTTGTGAGGGTGCTTGAAAATTTTAAGTCTTCTATAGATTAGTTTTTGTTTTATCGTCAATTTTCGATTTTTGAAAAATGTAATTTTCTTTTTTTTTAACGATAAGATTGAGATATTTCTCAATTTTAAAAGATTATAACTCTTAAATTAAATTATCAATTGCTCAGAAAAAAATTGTGGTAATTAACAATATATAAAACTATTATCTGTAAAAATATCAAGCGGTTTTGTCGATTAGTTTTTGAGTAAAAAGCTGAAAACTAAAAAAATGACTTTTCTATGTCCAACGATTACGGAAGTAAAAATGCTTTAATTTAATTGAAATTGTGGAAATAGATCTTTGTATTTTCAGAGCTGTATAGTTTTTAAGATTATGAAACTTATTATTTCAAAAGATATGAAGGTTTTTTTTTCTTAAATTCTTTGAATATCGATAACTTACTGAATAATCGGTCTTTTTGAATGATCGATCACTTATTTTTTTCGTCTTTAATTGAATTTTCAAAATTAAAAAGAATTTTTAAAATTCATCTACTAGTTCTTGTTTTATAACGATTTTCAATTATATGTGTGATTCTCCAAGAAAGTGCATATTTTTTTGTGTAAACTCCGTGGTAGTCAAAGCCTCTCCTTTATTGGTTAATGATGATAACTTGAAATTTTTTTTATAAATAAAACTTAATTTACTTGAAAATAATACTCGAATTACAAATTGCATGTTAGCATCATCATCCAACGAAGGAGAGGCTTTGACTACCACGGAGTTTACACAAGAAAATTTGCACTTTCTCGGAGAATTACCCATATATGGTAGTGCAATTATATATGTAACATATTAGTCATATCATTATTATTATTATTATTATTTTATTATGATTGTTTTGCGATGATTTGCTATAATAGCTGATTCCAAATAGAAAATAGTTCAGAAAATCCAATGAACTAATGCAAAGTCGAACTAAAAGATTTTATACCACTCTAACCACAAAATCACGCTCGTGGTATAAAATAATGTTCGATATTAGTGTTTAAGTTGATTATTTACCTCGCTTCACTTGGGCGAAAAATGCCTCACGGGGTAAATAATCAACTTCCACACTCGTGTTGAAAAGTACTATTCTAAATATGATTAATATGGTTGATTTTATGTGAATCGTTAAGTATACAAATTTCGAGACAAATTTACATGGCAAACAAATAAGAACATTTAGAAAAGTTGTACAATATTGCGAAATAAAGTGATAGTTATATCGTGAGTCTTTAAAAATATATTTACCGCAGAGGTTTAGGGGTATTCTTTTACGAAATAAATAAAAAATTTCCATTAAAACGTCAAACAAGCCGAGCAACTGATGTGGCAATGCCTTATTCTCAAACATATCATTACTTCTAAAATCTTTATTTATAGAACAATTATCCGACAAATAACTGAAACTCGTCGAAAGATACTCTTCCTTCATCGCAATGCAGTGCAGCAACATTCTGGGAATTTCTCCAACAAGCCACAATTCAGAAGAATCGCTTGCAGCCACAAAAGAGCAGCGGAATTTCAGGAAAAGAAATTTAAATAGATAGTAATGATTTCATAACGATAAAATAATTTTCTCCCATTTTATTTAAAAATAATTAATGACTCGATACAACACTCAAAAATATATTATTATTAATATATCAATAGTTTCATGTAATAACCGACAACATTAAATGTGATATAAAAAAATGTACGCTGGACCAGTTTTAATCCTGCCACATTATCCAAAAAACTTCAATGGTAATCTTTACAAGAACTAAGTAGATTATTGGTCATTACATATTGTTATTCACACTGACAATTTCATTAAAGTGATACCATCATTACTTTTTTACAATCGCAAATACGTTGAATAACTCCAGATCATCGTATTTCTTATAAACTAATTTACCTACTTCTTTCTAGTTTTGCTTTACAAAATAATTTTTCTTTCTACTTGCAAAATATTGTCATTATATTTTGGTATCGCGCTGTTTTGCTTCAATAGCCTTTCTCGTCGTCTTTGGTTGTTTAAAAACAAAAAACAAAAAAAAAATATATATATACAAAGACAATGATGGGAACATTTGAAGACTGTTAAAGAAAAAATTATATTAGGTTTTAATCGCTGGCAAGTTCTTTTCTGGGTCTTTTGACCAAGCCCTACGTCTAAACTTATTATTTACATTAAGAGATAGTAAATGCTAAGCCTGAAAAAGTCGAGCAGTCTTTCTTGACAGGCCAACTCCAAAGAAAGTTATGATTATTAAACGAAGCTATAAAGTCTTGAAACATTTGTTTTTTTAATCTTAATGCGTTCTTCTGCTAATCGCGCAAATAAAATTTTCTTCTTCACTTAAGCAAGCATAGACATTTTTATTTTATTAACATATTGGTTTCTTAAATCTATAATAAACATTGAACGTAGTAACTATATCCTTTTGTGT
The DNA here is from genome assembly GCA_035582935.1 of Ormyrus thymus. Lineage (NCBI taxonomy): Eukaryota > Metazoa > Arthropoda > Insecta > Hymenoptera > Ormyridae > Ormyrus > Ormyrus thymus. The sequence continues at coordinate 17,066 of JAWWEM010018105.1, read as the reverse complement.
AAGGCGGAAAATTCATTTATTCATTCAAATGCATGCAACTCCCCAAACTGATCTTACATAAATAACATTCAATAATCTTATTTTAATTTTAACATATCTGAAGAAGATCATTGCGGAGTCATCAAACAAGTTTTTGTACACTTAAATCACTGAATAAAACATATTCATAAGGAATGCAATAAACCTATATTAAAGTGATATAAATTTAAAATATTTACAAAAGAAAAAATGTATATATATAAGGCAAAGATTTAACCAACTACGTTTAATAAGGCAAAAACTGGCCTTGGTCCAATATTGAACTGGAGGCTCGTCGAGATTCCGGTAAGAGAAAATAAAGTAACACAATTATTGCATTATTTACAAAGACTGCGTCAGTTACCGAAAAATAATTATAATTAGCTTGAAAATGTATAATGCTGATTATTGTGCGTCGTTTGTGAAAAAATTCACGTAGCTAAATCTCGACAGTGATTTGTGTTATTGATTCCCGTCGCTGGTTCGACTTACAAAATGTAATATATAATACAAACAATAAAATTAAAATTATTGCTATTAAAACTTTAGAAATTTTTTTCATTTTTTCAAGTAAAAAGAATTAAAATTTAAAAAATTACATTCTACTTTGTTCAATGTGTTTTTAAATTATATTAAAAATATGTAATTTACAAAATTACAATTTTCAGTTGTGTCTGATAAAAATTTTAATCCTTATTAATGTGTCAAATTCATTAATAAACCTATTAAGAATTTAACATATTAATTTTGCTTTTTAACACACTCTGCATAATCGGAGAGAGACATATTTTCAGATCGAAATAAGTGCATTTTAATAATAAAATCAAATAAGAGTTTGAAATGTCTAACAAGGCACATTATAACTATTCTTAATTTATGTATTTTTTACATGAATTTTTTTATATTTTCTCTACAATAATATTTTCATTATTCATAATTGATTTATACAAGAGCAGAGATAAAAATAACTTGACAATCCTTTCGACTTTTTGAATTCGTTGAGATGAAAGGCTCAAAAGATTTCTTCTGGTTGTTAATAATCGCAATTCACATAAATTTGAACAACAAACTCAAATTCACGTACATGAATTATATCCACAGGAGAATCTCATGAATAATGAAATGTACGACGAAATCCATAATAATACGAAAAATGTTCCACGCGCAACAGTGCATTGTGACATTAAGCGCCAGCCAATCCCAAGTGGACAAGCAGCCCATTCAAATTCAAAGGTCGAACTTTAGTCATCGACGCGCCAAAGTCAACGAGCGCAGGACAATAATCAAATCGTTCCCTGTCTACCCGACTGCCACTTAGGATATGGAGACAACGGTTTGCCGATCAATCGTGTCGATGAGAAGCTTGTTGTTGGGCCCCGGCGAAGAATTGCTCAGGGAAACAATGTGCGGCGACGAGGAAGAGGTCAGCTGGTGGTGATCGGGCGAGTGGCTGGCCGAGACGAGCACCGGCGAGCGCGTGGCACCTTGAGGCGACGCGCACTCGAGCTTTGGCGAGGTGTCGCTTTCCAGGAGGTGATTTTGCTGCTGCTGCTGCTGAGATACGTCGTAGTAAATGTTTGGCTGGTAGATGCCGGTTATCCGACTGGTTTGGGGTTGACAGCCGTATAGATTTGAAGCGTAGGCCGCTTGTACGACGTTGTTGTGGTTTAGCCGTAAGTCATTGTAGTTATCTACTGAAGTAATAATGGTATTAATTAAGTTTGCAATTAATCGAGGTATTAATCAATATTAATTAACAAAAATGCACATTCTTGCTTATTTTATTTCGGTTTTTTTCATTAGTTTCGTTTAAGGTAAACTTAGCAGTTTCGTAAATATTTTAATAAGCTAATAGTTTCGTAATAAATTAATTGCTAATGAACTGTATTCAAAATAATACAAGTTTTATGAAAAACAAATGCTTACCAGGCTCCAGCTTTATCGTGTTGTTATTGTTGTTATTATTATTGTTGTTGTTTACGTTGCAAGCCGCGATGTCGGGCATCTTTTTTGGCTTGCGTTTTCGCGTCTGTATATTGTCCTTTTTCATGGAAGGAGGTCGATTCACTCCGTGAAGCTTGAAATAAAGACCGCAGGCATTGCAAACTGCATCCCCGTTGCTGTTCCGGCGCCAAAGAGATGTTCTCACTGCTTTACAGTTATGACAAGATAGACCGTTTCGTCTAGAGGCTGACTGTTGTATCAAAGAAAAATGGTCATTAGTAGAAATATCAATTTTTTTACTTGATGGAAGGAAAGAGCTCTGACTGGTAAGAATTTTATGAAGAGACAGACGTTCAACACTACGCTTAAAAACTTTACAAACTTTTATTATTCAGATATCAAATGGCCGGGAATAATTATGTTGCACATTGAGATTTGATAAAAACTTTGATAATCAACAAATTTACTAATTCAGTGAGAAAGTACATATATACAAATGCAAAAATAAATAAATCATTGCGGATTGCCATTATTATTCTCATGCCAAATACCTTAATCAATTGAAAGATTCTACCACAGAAGGGAAGCAGAGCCACTCAATCCTGAGGTCACGCTATCGCCTGGAAAACTCATACGAATGATATAATTATAATCTTTTCATTATCTTTTTTTAAAGACACAAAAAATCGAGTTCAAGGCTGAAAACGTGACTTCGGGAGCGTTTTTTTTCATTTTTTTTTTTTTTAAACAAGCATATACCATGGGTATAGTGGCGTCTCAAGCTACGTAACAAAAACTTAACTTAAAATAATGTGGCTTTGTATTGGCACATACTTATTGGAAAACAAGGATAATTAACAAATGAGATCAATGTTCATATTAAAGAAAAGGTAAGTGATGGGCAATGACTTTTTAATTGTTTATTTTCGATCAACAATGACAAAACAAAATGAAAAGAGACAAAAACAAAAAACGAAAATCAAACGAGTTTTAGACTCTTATTTCACAAAAAATGACAGTGTGGCTAGAATTTTTATTCTTCAAGTATGTGTTGCGTCTCAAAATTTGACCCTCAGATCTTTGCCAGATAAAATTTTATATCAAAAAAAAAAAAAAAAAATTAAAAAAAATAAAACAGATCTATAAATGGCGCAAAGAATGGCGATAAGAAATGATTTAGGAAGGAAGTATAAAAAAAAAAAACAAAAAAATAATAATAATAAAATAAAAGGCGATCTACATAAGAAGAGCATAAATAAATGGCAGAGAGAGGATCGAGGATGCGGGGATGACACCTACCGAACGACTTCTCGATTTCTCTTCAAGGGTGCGAGGGACGCCACTATACCCACAGGAGCCTTTGCCGATTTCACCCTGGTCCGCCACTGAAACAGACATGAGGCCAAGAGTTAGGGCTGTTTTTTTTTTCTTTTTCTCTTTCACGAATCGACGCTTCGTAAAATTCAATTCGTTTTGCGGAATGAAAAATAGAGAGAGAGAGAGAGAGAGGAGCTCGATCTCCCGTCGCTCTTTTCTCGACACTCGGCGGCGTTTCGTGCGACGTTCCTTGGCATCTGGCGATTTTTAACTTTCAATGCGCTTATACATCCACGCGTGTCTTAGCAATTCGGCCAAGGGCGAATTTCCACAGAGGCTCCTGGTTGCCTTCGCGAAGGCGTTCTTTAAAAGACTACCGGCTTGCCGATCAACAGGCGCCGCGCTAACTTACTTTTTTCAAAAGAGTTTGTTAAAACATTGCATGCATAGATTTTTCCTACTAATTCTAAAATCGACAAGCTACGTTCGACAAGCAAGACGGAAGCCAATATGCACTCTCAGTTTTGACAAATTCTGCAGTACCGAACAGTAATTTAGGAAAGCTCTGCTTCGCTGGTCACTTTCTGCTCTTTATGAATTCTTTTACCAGGACTGGGCCGCGTGAGGTCGCTCCTTGCTTACCATGCGCCGTGATTGCTTAACCAGTGGCCGATTCATGCCGTTCATCTTGTGGTACAGTCCGCATGCGTTGCAGAGGTAATGGCCGGTGCCGTCTCGTCGCCAGAGCGGAGTTGACACCGCCCCGCAATTAACGCACTCACGACCCTCCGTAAAGTATTCGGCGTCAATGGTCACTGCTTTTTGGTTTCAGTTTTAGAGTGGTGGTTACGCGTGAGTTCAGATTTTCTTTTGTTTACGTGTCAATGTATGAGCGACGTCAGCGTCGGTGTGTTTTATTTCCACAAAAACCGTACTATCTTAGAAAATTGCTAAAAAACTTTTTCAATAGCTGCAAACTATTTTATTTTGGGATCAGGGCGAGAACCGCTGCCGTTTCCCTGAAATTATAACCGAGCTAATTCTCGGACCGCGACCAGCTTTCGACGCGATTTAAATGCGAGGCGCGTTCGAGGAGTTCGCACGGTGTTGCGAGCTCGATATCGAAGCGGTGGCCCTCTTTTTCCACGCGTCGGCCTGCCTCCGCGAGCAATATTGTTCGAATACCCGCACTCGGTTCTTTTTTTTTTCTGACGATAAAACGAAAAGTAGACACGATTGCAGGCGTTTCACTGGGTGTCTGTGCGAGGTAAAACTTGTAGTTAAGTCGAAACGATATTTTACCTCGGGACGGTAAGAAAATATATGTTTTTATGCAATACCTTAATAAAAACGAATGCGTTAAAAGCGATAATGAATACATTATTATTTTAATGCACGATATAGTTTCGAAATGAACCGTAATCTAATATTTGACATGTAAGGCGTATTATATAAATGATTTTAATGAATCGTTATAGTTTAATTTTTAATAATCAATATATTATTCGGTTCGATTTATTATTTGTAAAGCACTTTCTTTAGTGCTTTTCCACTGCGTTTTTTCCTCGGGCTTTCGTGACGCATTTACTCGTTTGAAATTTAATGATCAGGACGTTAAACTGTTTTTGATGATTTTTTAACAGCAAGTCCAAAATGGCTGTGCCGCACAGAATACTTTCGACGAAGTGCACGAGCAAACTCCATCGTTGCTCCGACGCGTATAGATTTATATTTCATCGTTTCGCGGCCGACGAAAATAATTTTTCTTCAAGCTGAACAACGAAACAAGTATCCCACTTCGCAGCCAAAGCCTCGGCAGGCTCATAGTAAATAAATAATTCGCCAATTAACCCGAACGAGCTGCGCTTCGAATTTATTTAAACAAATTAATTGCGGCGGGCGCGCTCGCGCTTATCGCTCTCGGTCGGCACTTATAAATAAGCGGCCGCTCGGCAGCGTGGAAAAAAAAAGGAGGAGAGGAAAAGCGAACGAACGAAAGACGGAAGAGTCGGCGGGCGCTCGGCCCAAAGGCGGAAAAGACGGCCGACGACGGAAGGCGGCGCGCGGGGGAGAAGGAGGAAGAGGATGAAAGCGAACATTGGCGTTATCGCCGGGGGGGGGGGAGGACTTCCGGCGTGCACTTGCCGATAGTGGCCGCCTGGGTCTGCGCGTACGTGCGCGCACGCGCCACCCGACGTTCCATCCCTCTTGAAGGCAATTACGAGAGCCTGGCTGTAAACTGTGATAGGCGACTCGGTGAGCGGCGATGGGCTACTTTTCTTTTTTTTTTCTTTTTTTCTTTTTACCACTCCGGTCACGCTCGCGATCGATGGCTTATTTTACTTTGTAGTACACATCCTGCGCTGTGTTTCTTTGGTTTTCCTAGTACTTCTGATTTCGGCGCCTATCAGCGCGACGTTTGCCGACTGCGTTATATCGTCACTATGCGAAATTCGAATTCAGCAGCCAGAATTAACGTGAAAAAGGTTGATTCGCGCGAGCATAACGTCACTCGGTAATCGAGCGAGCGCGACTTTCAGAAAACCCGCCCTCCCTGTCCCCCCCTCGTCTCCCGAGTAACTCAATCTCGAGCTATAACGCAGCCCGGCGCACCGGCACGCACATTGGGTCAGTCGGAGCGGCGAGAGGACGCGTATAGAGCGTCTCTGCTTACCGGCGCGCTACCGAGTAAGGAGCCGATCGCGGGAGGAAGTGATCGGATGTCGCTGCGCGCCATTTCGCGGGAACAAGGGCTGACGTCAGGCGGATCGTTATCGGGGGGGGGCCCTATTATGCTGCGCGGCCCGGCCGGCGAGTCTCACGGATAAGCGCGCGCGACTTACTTACGCCGTGAAAGCTGAGCGGTGGAATGCTGCGAGCACGACTGGGTGGATGCGGTTTTATAGTTTCAAACGGCGCAGTTGTCATTGCGTATTTTTGTTTTCGTATAAGAATCTTTTTTTGTAGGCGCTTTCTTTATTTTTTAATGGTTGTTTAAAGATAAAATTGGATATAATAGCTATGATGAAACACAGATGTTGTATTGGAAAATTTTATTTTGAACGTTCTGTTTTTATTTAAATATTTGTTTAACTGATAAATTTTTGATTATAAATTAGTCAGAAGTCTTGAGAAGACCAAAAAAATAAATGGAATTATGAATTTGTTGCATTATATATTTTATTAAAAATATTCTTTGCAGTTTAGAAAATAAATGTACTATAATTGTTTTACTTACGGAGCAAGCCGGTGAATAACCTAGAATTGGTGTCTACAATATATTCAACCCGATAGCGCATAAGTAATTGAGTTAACCGTCTCCGCGTTTCTAATCTGCGGCCGTGCATTGCAACACTTACTGTTGCCGCGTAAGCAACGTTTTCAGGTGAAACAGTTTTTAGTACTTTCAATCGTTTGTACGTTTCTAATTTTTTATTATTCATGTTCCGTATAAATTATACGTAATTGTAATATACAGAATTTGTAATTGTAACAATCGATGAAATACTACTTTATTGCAAACTTGCTGACAAAACGATGCACAGATATATTTATATTCCAATAGCAGCGCAGAAAAAGGACAATCTCTCTAAATTAGAATAAGTGAGAATTCACTTATTCGAAGTGTATATGCTTATTCGCCATGTCAAAAGTCTTCCCCGTGTAATAAGTGAATAGTCACTTATTATACAAGTGAAAAAAGTGTACTTATTGAATAAGTGAAAAAAGTATACTTATGGAATAAGTGGATATTGTTACTTAATACTGAAGTGCAATACATAAAAAATAAAGAGTTTTATTTTTTATTTAAAACATATAAAAGTATTTATTATAACCACAAAAGTTGCTTAGGGTCGGTCCACATAAGAGCGTGCAACCGCGTTTGCACGCGTTTACGCGCGTAAAAACAACTAGAAAATTCTAGTGCCTTTCAGTGTCGCCAATCTGTCGCCAATCATTACGGATCTAGAGAACAGACTCATAACGAGAAACAAGATCACGTGTTGTTATGTTCAGCAGGTGGTCTTAACCTAATATAAATAATTATTTAATTCCAGGCGATCACCACTTCAAATTCGGCCATTGACTCGCCATTTAGAATTCGCCTCTTCTCTCGGATCTCTCGATCCGTAATGATTGGCGACAGATTGGCGACACTGAAAGGCACTAGAATTTTGTAGTTGTTTTTACGCGCGTGAATGCGTGCAAACACGGTCGCACGCTCTTATGTGGCTCGACCCTTAATGCATGCTGCACGAGTGAAGAATCGTCGGAGCGATCATTGAATTCTGATCTCCACAGGCTACGCTTAAATACATTCGGTGTGCTAGTTTCAGTCAGAGTAGTGTTCACTTATGAAATAATTACATTTTTCACTTATTCAGATTTAGAGAGATTATAAGCCTCGCTTATATATTTAGCAATTGCGGTATGCACCAAAGGGAAGGAGAGCCACGTGGTTCGTAGATACTCAGGATGATAGACGACACGAAGGCACGCGAGAATGCGCATCATCTTCTCGCGGGGGGGTGTTCTGGCTCGATCTTTTAAAACGGCCCGGCACTCGAGTCGCACGAGCGGCACTTTTCAAATGCTCGCCTCGTGCAGCACCGCCGAGGAGAGAGCGCTTTTGAAGGGCCACTCGGAAAAGCCGAGCTTTTCACTCGTGCTCCTTTCGGGTCTATATTTAAGAAGCGAGCGCGTCTGCTGGAAAAATTGACGCTCTTGTTTTTATTTTACCATACAAATGCGCGTATTTTCTGAGAGCGTTGGTCAAACCGGAGATAAAGCGAAAAAATTGGTGAGAGAGACTCGAGGCCTCCCGGATCGCGTAAAGGTTACGGCGCTGGACGCGCGATCCAGATAAAAATGAATTTATAAAAGAGCCGAGCAATAATAAGAGTATAATTTCTGGCGGCAGCGGAGTGTCGACACTCGCGAAATTATTATCGAACGTATAAACGTGCACGTCGCATTTATTATCGCTGCCGGCGGGGCGCAGTTATCGGCACCGGACCGACTCAATTATAGAAACTAAGCATCTCTCCTCCTTTTTTTCTGTTTGTAAAAATAAAGCTGCCGAAGCCGAACGGATGCTGATAACGAGTCACGCTCGTTAAGAATGTTCCGTTGTATACCTTAATAATCTTCGATTTTGCCAATTATTCGCCGAGTTGAGTAATCAAATTTAAAGGTTTATATTTGTGATTCTTTTGGGGGACTTGCGATTGCTCAGTAACTATTGAATCTGTAATTATTACATTTTTTCTTATTTTCAATAAAAGTCAAATATTTAATAAACACCTTTATCCTTTTAATTATGCACAAGCATTTTCATGTAATGATCGTTGATACTTAAATTACGAGTGAAATTTCAAACTTTAACGAATGTTAATACCCTTTAAACAAAACGAAATCTTAATACACAATTGATATCAGCTGGAAAGACGCACGAAACAAAGACAATCGTCGACAACAAACGTTTTCACCCTCCTGCCACGAGCACTCCATAACCCCTCATTAAAATCGCTTCTACCAGAATTAATTAAACTCCGACGCGCTCGAATTGCGGCAGTCATCTCCGCGGCTCTTATCGTCGCGCGCGCGCAGACGCGCCGAGAGAACCCGCTCTCCTATGATATTCTAATTTTCGAGGCGCGATCTATGCGCGCTGCCTCTGACGAGCGCAGCGCCTGTGCGTCTCGGAAGATCCTAAAGTAGGAGGAGCGTCTCTGCCTCTATCGTGCATCTTCGATTAGATACTGCAGCGAGCCGTATGTGTATATATAGGCGCGCAAGTCGGAATGCAACGGAGCAAGGAGTGCGAGCGCGACTGCGGACAGAGATTCGTCGTGTGGTCAGCGTGAAATATCGATTTTCAAGATGAGTATTATTCGATTTTGAGGCTTTTAATGAGTCAGAAATGGTTTCTACAGTTTGAATTTAATGGTATTTTAAGTTTTCGAATTTTAAAGTGAAAACAGTTCTTTTTCTGACTGATTATAAAAGTTACACAAGACGTTCTGAATGGAGGCATCATTTTTTAAAATACTCTTCAAGCTGGCTGTCGGCTCCATTCAGAGAGGGGACAAAAAACTGTTTACCGCATCGATTTACATTAAAGTCTCGCTCCCCCACACTTCGTTGCTTCGCAATCGAATCTCGGGATATTAAAAACAGCGAGCGGAAAAATAGCCGCTCGCATCGATACCGCAGTAATCATCAATTCGCGCGCGAAAACGTCACGAGCTGCAGCGAAAGCGCGGCGAGCTTCGCCGAGGGTTATATGCTCGTGTGTACTTTATTAAGTCAGCGCGATAGCGGCAGTCGAGCGGTAGCCGAGCGGCACGGTTGTCACTGACCCACGACGATACTTGATAAATCCATGGACTTCGGGCCGGCGAGATAAGGCGACTTGAAATCCGCGTAATTTTCTTCTTTTTTTCTTCCTTTTTTTCGATCGCGCGCCGAGCGGCTTTCGGTTTACGAAAATTCTAATTTCAAGCAGCGCGGCGCACTCGTCTTTTTGCCCGGGAGGAACGTTTTTCACTTTCAAAATTATAACGGAGATGACAGTTTCCTCAAAAACAAAGCGCATTGTAAATCGGGTCGCTCAAATCCCAAATCCTCGGCTTTCCCACATCGGAAATTCTACACCGCGCGGTGGAAACAGCACCGTCCTCAGATCGGTCTAGTGCATTTCGTCACTTCTCGGGTGGCTCCCAACATCGTAACACGATCGGTTTCAGAGCGAGGCACGTGTGCTTCTAGCCTCGCGCGTCGGAGGCGAAAATTTGTCGAGGACGCTCCGACCACCCCGATCTGACCCTCTTGGCCGACCGTCGAACTCGGAATCTTTCTCGATATTTACGAGCTTCCATAGATACCCTTCGCGCGACTTTGTGCGCGGGGTTTTAATTTTCAATCTTTCGGAGTATCGCGGAGCATAAAGTTATTTTATGGGGTGACTCGGGAATAAGCTATGGTTTGTTGTTCCGACTTGGTTTTGGGGAAGCCATTAAAAAGCGATGATCGGCTTTCGAATGGCGACACAATGTATCGTCATGAGCCGGCAAATGAGACGGGAACTTTTTTTTAAGTGATCATTAAAACGCCGCAAGCGCAACATAGTGTGGAGTAACATTTTATGATCGCCTAAGAAGAAACGCTCCTCGTATTTTTAGACCAAGTAGTCTTTGTGCAACAAAGTTACTTCGAAGTACCGCCTATCGAAAAAAACTATTTCTGTCCCGGCAGTAAAAAGATTCCCTGCATTTTCTCCCAGATCCAGCGAAACGCTAAATCCCAATCTTACTTCGACGTCTTCGTCAATCCGAAGCAAAAAGGCGAGAAATCGAGCGGCGCGGCGGCCCGACGTAAAACATTCCCCAAATCCCCTTGGCGACTTTCCCCCGTCCGCGCGCAAAAAATGCCAGCCACGAAAGCGAACGAGCACGAGCTCCGCGTCTGTTTTACGACTCGGTCTGGCGGAGTAGTGCACGCACACGCCCACCGATCCGTTTGACAGCTTCCACGGCCCCGCGGCGCTCGCTTGAGAGAAAGCACGCGTCTGTTTTGAGCGTCTGACTCTGTGTTTTTTTGGGGGGAGTTGTGGATTTGAAAGGCGATCGGGCTGCGACGCGCGGCCCCGGCGCTATTGGCGTTTCTGAACGTCGGTGGAAAACGAATGATTTCGCGGGGCAAAGGTGGGTATACGAAGCGATAATGGGGTTTTTTTTTTCCTCGAGTCGGTATTCTGCGTTGGGAAATAAAGGCGATACGACGTCGCTCATACTTGTACGAATTTTTGTGAAGCAATAATGAGAATGGCACGAAAAGCGCGACCTTTTTATCTGCACGCGTGAAAATATTCACGTTCGCGGACAAACAAGGATTTTCGAAAAATCTGTATGTGTAGCTGCGTACCGCTTATCTGGTTTGCTTTGAATTTTTGTTTACGAGTGTTATTTGTAATCATGTGAAGAAAAGCGAATTTTCACGGACAATTAGCAATCGTAAAAATAAATCTTTAGACGCTAAAAGTGCAGCTCCAATAAGAGCGTCCAATACTAATTCGTTACTTGTTAAAAATAATAACTTTCATCAATCGTTATAAATAAAAGATTACAAGAATTTTATGATTGCAGATTTTAAAGATACCTTTATCAAATTTTACAATATTACTTACGGTGGAATTTAGGACCATTTTTCACCTTTACTGCGTTGCATACGATTAATTAAAAATTAAATGGTAAGTGTAATATAAGAAATTTAACTCTATAAACAACATAATTACATTCTCATCACTAGAATATAAATCACAACGGGATAAAAAATTTGCACCCATCAGTGCACCAAGGCGAAAGAACCGTCGATCGATTCCCAGTTAAACCCAAAAACGCCCTCAGCCAGCGAAGATAAAAATAAAAATAAGAGCGGTAAAAAAAACTCACTTGCAGAGCCGAACGGATGCTGCGCCTGGGTCTGCGCCTGGGCGCCGCAGGGGGTGGGCCTGCGCCCGCTGGCCGAGACCGCGGCGGCGGCGGCGGCGGTCGCGTCGTACGGCGAGCCGAGGGCCGAGCCCGCGCCGCCCGGGTAGGCCGACCAGGAGGCGGAGTCGGCGACCGAGACCGCCGCCGGGTTGCCCTGCTGCATGCCCGCGTAGGTCGGGTTGTAGCGGAAGCGCTGGCTGTACGGCTGGGAGAAGGTCGGCAGGGCGGGCGGGTGGCTCACCGCCGGGGAGGACTTGCTCACCACCCCGTAGTCGTCGTTCACGGGCAGCTGGCAGCTCAGGCCGGAGACTTTGGGCAGAAATGCTTTGCGTTAGATGTGCGCGCCCTCTGCTCCTCTGCTCCGTTGGACGGAGTTGGTGCACGGAGAGAAAAGATTGTTAATATTTGATCCACGCTGGATTTGAAATACGGTCGAATGAAAACTTGTTACTCTTAAAGGATTCATGGATTAAGTATTAATGACTGGAATCACTTCCATCGCACAATTACACTGAGGGAAACTCTAACCTCCAAATGAAGGCTTTAAAATGATTTTTCGGCACTCGTGGTATAAAATAAAGTTTGATACTAGTGTTTATGTTGATTATTTACCACGCGAGACTTTTCTGCCTCACTTGGCTCGGGCACGGGGTTCCCGAATAATCAGCTTCTTTGCCCATGTTGAAATGTACTAATAATTGTGCAATGTAAGCCATTCCATTCATTTATATTTAATCCGCGAATTTATTTAAGAGTAGTGAGTATTCATTAAGTCGTGTTTTAAGTCAACGTGTATTAAAATATTAGTAATCCTTTCTCTCTGTGTATGAGGAGTCGGATTTTTGAAATTTCCAGTCTTTTCTTTTAATGCGTCGATCAATATTAATTGCTATTGTTTATTATTAAGTTAAAAGGATTATTAAGTTGAAAACTTTCACATGTGTTCTTATCGCTCAATTCAAAATTTCAAAGTTTTCATCGTAGATCTTTTTTCCTTTTAACTTAATACAATTTATCTAATCGGGCATTCGAATCTCTTGAAAATAACTGAATATTAAGTATTGGTCTAAATTGGTATATTAATGAAAAATGCAGTACCTTGATTCGGCCATAGCTGCTGCTCTGATGGGTTCAAATAAGATGGTATGAAATTGGAAGTCATTCCGCCAGCTACGAGGCCGGTCACACTGCTAAGACGATACGCACTGAAACATTAAATTTCGGTCTGCTTTTACGTTCGCACATTTGGAACGAAATCTATGGGGTGGCCAAAATAAGTTTATTTAATCTCAAAAATAAGCCGCGCAAGTGAAAGCAAGAATGATTTTTGCGCCATTGAGTGGGGCTTCAACTTATATTTTACGGTTCATTGAGTAAGTCTTATCAAAAAGTATACATTGTGAAGTAGCAATGATCAGTAAAAATTGTAAATTAAAATTTATCTTTATTGAACTTGAAATTACCATACATTTAGATAAATAAGCATTAAATGACTTATCTTCACAACTCAATTATATTTTCACGTAATTTTTACTAATAGATTTTTTATGCTCGGCCTGACAGTCAATTACCGCCGCATTAGGCCGAAAATTTCAATATCGCACGATTACCGAACAAGCCAATTCCTCGCACAGCAAAATACTAACCGACCGCCTCCCCCAAAGAAAATCTGCCGATCCGCGTCCCCGCGACCTCCAGCAGCCGCTCGTTCGTGGCGGAAGTCCGCCAGGATTCCCGTCCAGTGCGTTCGCGCGCGAACCCGGAAACACGGCGCACTTCCGAATGCGGGCACGCGCCCCTCTGCCGCGCCTCGGGACGCGCGCCAAACACGACAATGCACTTCATTAGCGGGGCCCTCCGAGGGGCCGACTCGAGGTGGGCCGAGCGGACCCACGCGGGAGCCCCCTTCCGGAACTCGCGCGCGCGCAGTAACGGCAATCGCTGGAAAATGCGGGCTCTGCGGGGATCGGGACGTCTGTCCTTCTGTTGGTTAAGTTGATTTGATTAGTTATTCTGCATTGCGTAGTAATTGGCGTTTTCGACTGCTACCTGGTTGCTTTTTTTTTAATCGAATGTACCAATTAAATACTATTTAGTATTTGTACAATTAACGAATATTGTAAAAAATTTGGTGACTAAAAATGAAAAAGTTAAAACGTAAAAGTAAACGTTACGCATAGCTTACATTCCAGGGTCAAACGAATGTCTAGCTTTAAAGGGAGATTTCATTCTAGGTAAAAACGGTCGACGCGCATTTCGCCGATGACGCATCCAGTGTAGTTCCAGATGGAATTTTCGAGCGCTCCGAAAATGAGCCCGAAGTCCTTTCGTATTTTCGAATTTCGCTCGTTCAATAATTAACTGCAGTTTTCTAAGTTGAAAAATATATTAATACTGTTTTTGAATAATTGCAACTGACTCGACCATGAGAAAATGTAACAATTCGATGATTATCTTAAATTATATCTAAAACATCTTTTACATTTATCAGAAAGGAATCCAGATAAATAAATAATTATTCTTTTAATTAATAAATGAAATTTGATCCTTGGAATAAAAAGAAATCTTAATTATTTCTTCAAAAGATTGATATTATACAAAAACGTCACAGTCAGATGTAAAATCGAACCAGATATCGCAATCATTAAAGGTTATATTTACCACTGCTGCACTCGCAAGAATTGATTAACGCTAATTAATTAAAATAATAATCTACGTACTTTCCTATCGTCCCGCCAACAGCTGTTAAACGTACACTGAGAAAAAAGTTTTGTGAAAAGTACCATACTGCCTAGTAAAGCCGCCACAGACTGTCAAAATCAAAAAATTACCATACTTTATAGGAAAATTTACCAAACAGTATAGTAACATTTTTTACATGTATAGGAAATTTTACTGTAAATATAGGAAAATTTACAAACAATATAGTAATTTTTTGGGTTTTGACAGTCTGTGGTGGCTTTACTAGACAGTATAGTAATTTTTACAAGATTATTTGTAATTTTTACTATATTTCTTCTCTCAGTGTACCAACCAGAGAACCGATACGCGCCCAATCCAACGGCAAAAGCGCGCTCGGCGATCATTACCTGTCCATTTATAAAGACCTCCAAAAGCCAGCATGCGATCCAGGCTCTCCCCGCGAGTCGGATCCACCGGAGATGCGGAGGACGAAGCAACGCTCGCACTGCACTTGCCGGCGGCGAGCGCGAAACTGCTCTCCCGCGCCTTCGGAGGAAAAAAAAACTCGGAGACGAGGCCTCGCCGAAAGATCGGCTTATCGCGCGCGCGCGAAGATGTCAATACCGCGGCGGCCTTGGACATCCGCGATGAGCGCGAGGCACGTTCGGCCGCGTGCGCTACGTGCCCCGGAGAGCCGCACGTGCGCGGGCCCGCCGAAATTTTCGGGCCCCGAGTCACGAGCTGCTGCCGCGCGCGGCCGGTGCGCCGCGATTTCGCCGCTGATTGCTCTTGCTCTTGCTTCGTTTGGCTCTCGGAGGCTTTTGGGGGTCGGGGGGTGTCGCTGCTTGTTGGAAGGTAATTTCTTTGGGGGCTTGAAAGGATATTGATCGAAGTGATGCTTCTGGACCTGTTTTAATCCCTCTGAAGTAGAATAAGTGAAATTTTCGCTTATTTTGGAAGGGAGTGTGTTTTCACGCGTAAATAAGTGAACATATTATTTTGAAAATTATAAGTGAAAATTTTAAATTTTCTCAGTCCTTACATGATTGTCACTTACATGATAAGTGAATATTCATTTATTGCACGTGGAAGACTTTTGACATGACGAATAAGTGAATTTTCACTTATTCTACTTTAGAGAGATTGTTATTTAAACGACGTTTCGCCTCAATAAAAGATGATTTCAGTTACACACTTCGTAAGGCCAGTAATATTAATCGAAAAAACTCTTGAACCAAATTCGTTGATGTTCAATTTTATGATTTCTGCGTTTGCATCGGCTTGAGAAAGGTGCTTGACTAACACGCCGAAACGTCGCTTCAATAAAATTCCAAACAAGTCCAGAAGGATCATTTGAATTTTTCCCTCTTCGATTACGAACTATCGACTGGACGCAATTCAGTCTTCTATAATTCGACAAAAAGTATCGGTCGCAAGTTTGTTATTCGGCGACGAACCGTCAGCAGCTATCACGTGCTTAGCACGTTTTACACGCGTAACAGAAGGAAAGTGCACCGGCGGCGAAAAAATTGACGCTCGATTCTTGAACTTGCTCCTGGTAACAAAACTCGCGCCGAAACCCGATATGCTCTCGCGCCCGAGAGCAGTGAATAAGTCGACGAATTTCGTTCGGCCTCATAATCGAAAATAATGTACGATGACTCGCCCGAATTAGTAGGTCAGTTACACTTCTGCTCCTTCAAAACTCTCGCTTCCTCCAAGCGAGGAAGACAAGCCTCTCGAATTCGCGAGCGACTCCGTCGAGCTCGGCTTGCTGTCCAGCGAGCGTTATATCCTGCGCCGGGATTTTCAATGCGCTTGTCATCGGTTTACCGGACGATCGTTAAGCGGGGACCAAGCACTGAAAGCGCATTTGGCGGCGAACTGTTGACTTAGCGGTTTTCACTGTCTCGTTCCGCGCGCCCGCCGAGCGGGAGGATCCGGAGTCGGGAAAGCCGCGGCGGCGCGTGCAAACAACTGCTTTGCACACAGAGATATCTGCGTCTAATGGCCACGCGGAAGCTCCAGCTTTGCAAAATTTCGCGGTGATTGAGCTGCGCGAGCGATTTTTTCGTCGGTGTTGAAAATAATTTTTCTTCTTTTCCGCGAGCGCTCGACGATTTTAAAATAATGGGCTGCTTCGCCGCGCGAGAATATAAATATTTTATTAAAAAAGGCACATTGTTTACTCGGTCTACGTGTTTAACAAAATGCAAGCTATTTCAAAAAGAGCTGGTTTATAAAGCCAAGCACGAAGCCGGGAAAATTAAAAATGAGCCTCTCGCTTTTTGTGAAAAAAAAGAAAAAAAAAAGAAACAAGAAGAAATGAACAGTAAACAAAGGACTAGAATAGAGTGTTTTTGATGAATATTCCAGCGTATGAAGCTCCATAACGCGAATGCAAATTCGACGAAACTTATGCAAAGCGGCAATAAACTCGAACAACCGCTTGAAAGCGGCGGTGCTTTAAAAGCTTAAAGGCCGAAGGCGAAAAAAAAACATCGCAGTCGCGCGGAAGAGTCGAAAATAAAATTGAAAATATCGCGATCAACCAGTGCAAGCCTCGCTCTCGATCCGGGTCAGCCTTGCATTGCCGCTGCTGATCTTCTCCGC